>PVKU01005982.1:0-112405 GCA_004027475.1 Anoura caudifer
GGAAGTTCTCCTTTATTATTTGTTCAAATAAGTTTTCCACTTGTTGCTCTTCCTCTTCCCCTTCTGGTACCCCTATAATTCAGATGTTGGAACATTTAAAGATGTCCTGGAGGTTCCTAAGCCTCTCCTTTTTTTGAATTCTTGTTCTTTCTGCTTTTCTGTTTGTCTGTTTCTTTCTTCCTTCTGGTCCACTCCATTGATTTGAGTCCCAGTTTCCTTCCCATCACTATTGGAGGGAACACTTTCCTTTATTTGACTTAGCATAGCCTTCATTTTTTCATCTAATTGTGACCAAATTCAACCAATTCTGTGAGCATCCTGATCACCAGTGCTTTGAACTGTGCTTCTGATAGGTTGGCTATTTCTTAGTCGCTTAGACAAATTGGCCCTCGTGCTTTGATGTATTCTCCCATTTGAGCCATTTTTTTTTTTTTTTTGGTCTGGTCACGGCTGTTACATAGTGAGGGGCAGAGCCTTAGGTGTTCACCAGGTGGGGCAGCCCAGTGGCTGGGTTGTGACGCTGTATGTGGGGGCAGGGTCCAAGAAGGATCAACAGTGCTTGCTCCACTCTCTCTTGTATTTCAGTCCCTTCTGGCACTTCCCACAAGCAAATTGAGCCCTTCTGGTGCTGATTTCCATGTGGGTGGGCTTGTGTACATTCTAGGACCCTGTGGATCTCTCCAATGAACTCTCCTATGAGGCTGGGAATCTTTCCTGTCACCTCAATCCCCACAAGTGTTTTCAATCAGTGTTTCTAGGTTTTATTTCCTGGTGCTGGGGCCCTGGGTCACTCCCCATTTTTGCCTGGATTATCTGCGTGCGAATGTAGAACCACCTGGTCAGTCAGCCGCCTTGTGCGGCCTCACTGGGTCTTCCTGTTGCCACCCTGTGCTCGGGGTCTGCTAGCTTCCACCTGCACACCTGGGGTCTGCCAGCCACTGCCTGCGCACCCAGGTCTGCCAACCTCTGCTTTTTCCTGCCATAACTCTGCCCCTCTTACCAGTCTGGATGAATGGTTGTTGGACTTCCATACAATTCAATTTTCTGTCAGTTCTGGCTGTGTTCTTGTTTCTAAATCTTTGTTGTCCTTAATTTGTTTGTGCAAGGAGGCACAGTGTGTCCACCTATGCCTCCATCTTGGCTGGAAGTCATCTTCAAACTATTTATATCAAATCTCATGTACCATATGATTTTTTTCCCTTTGGAAATGCATCTTTTATTTTAAGCAAATTCAAACTATTTTTGAAATCAATATATTACAAATAGCTAAAAGTTATATATTCATCTAGAAAAAATCACAGTTAGCTTGCTTTTTCCTTCATGAAAGCTCTTGTGTCTAGTCATCACTGACAGAAGTAATTTCTGATACCAATATGCCTTCTCTCTCTCTTTCATTTCCTTATCACAAAATACCATGTAAATGCATCATAGTCAAAGGTCAGGGAACTGATTTTCTGTTACTGAATATAATCCTCCACTACCAACTGCCCCGAGGTTAAAGCTACCTAAGTTAACTGTATTACACCACTGCACAAACCCAAGGACTTCAATCAGCTCTTTCTTCTTCACTCTGAAGTTTCAGCATTCCTAGATGCTGATAGGTTGAGAAAACAAGAATCCTAATCCATGATGAGTAAGGCTCTCAGTATCCACAAGGAGAATGAATAGTGAGACTAGTATTTTATGATCAGGCAGAGATTAAACAAAAATAGATTACCAGGAAGAAAAAAAGAGACCAAGATCCACTCCAAACAATAACCTTCTTTCTCTTTTACTTAGGTAGTTCAAGCAGGCTAGAATTCTACAATATTAAGGGACTTTAGAAATCACATTAACCAACCTTTTTATTCAAAACCATTTAAGATCAAATTGGGAAGAGGAAAGATTATAGTGACAAAGCAAATCTCCTTTTCTTTCCTCCCTAAATCTCCTTTTGCCCCCAAATTTACTTTTTTTTTAGCCTTACAATTTTTTGAGGTCAAATTTACCTGTCTTTTCCTTAATAGCTTCCAGAGGTTTAGTCAGAATTAGGAAAGTTTGTTTTTCATTTCCAGTTTATAGAGAAATTCACTTTTTTCTAGTACATATTTAGTTTCTTTTTCAGTTCCATTTTCAGATTTCTGATCAAAGTAGTTCATTTTTGCACATAGTTTGAGGAAAAAATCCAATTTTATTTTTTTCCAATATTTCTCCAGTTAACATACCACAATTTGTTCAATAGTTCATTTTTCCCCAGTGATTTAACATGCATAAATTATCTTACATACTTGGGTCTATTTGGGAGTTTCCCACTGTGCTCTTTTGGATTGTCAGTCCATCCATTCATGAGCCAGTCCACACTTTTAATGTTGAAGCCACACAGTATATTTCAATATCTATGTGGATGAAGAGGGAACCCGCATACTAAACCTGACAAGCTCAGGGGAGGGCTGCATGGTGGCCTCACAAACTCAGAGACCTAAACTAACCACATAAGGATGGTCTGAAATTAACACTTTCTAACTTAAAGCAGTTCATGTTAGGCAGTCAGTCATGTCCTAGGTTGGAATCTTCCCTGACAAAAGTCAATCTTTACCTTTTTTTTTTTTTTTTTTAATTTTTAGAGATAGGGAAGCAGAAAGAGAGGGAGAAAAACATCAATGTGTGGTTGCCTCTCACGCACCCCACTGGGGACCTGGCCGACAACTTAGGCTTGTGCCCTAGAGTGCAAATTGAAACAGCAACGCTTTGGTTTGCAGGCGGGCACTCAGTCCACTGAGCTACATCAGCCAGGGCTCAATCTTTACCTTAATTAAGCCTGTTTATTGCCTGTTTGCATGTACATAATATACCTATGTCAAATTTCCTTTTTACAGGACTCCCTTCAAAGCTCAAGTGTCCACCAGAGTGTAGACCACAAATCTCCTCATTGTTATTGTTAATTGTTGACTGTTAACTATCCTGTACCCACCTGTGTAAAAGAAGTACGTGTCTATCATTTACTTTTTATTCAATCCTAGAAGTTCCCTCCCCCATGCCCCACTTTGCTTTCTCCCATTTCCCTAATCTTTCACCAATAGATTTCATGTAATCCATTTACATCTTCTCTTTTGAGGTTTTGCTTCCTGGCAATTGTCATCAGTTTGGCTGGCCCAAATAAACTCATAAAAATTCTTGCAGGTTTGGACATTTCTTACATTGACATCTATTGGTGCTAGCTTCTTCACTTCCTATTGCCCTTTTCCCCCTCCATGATTATTCAGCTTCATTAATGTTTTCAATTTATCTAACCCTGTTTTTCAAAAAATTGGTACTTTCATTGGAGTCTTATATTATCTTGAACAGAATTAACAGTTTATGGTGTTCATTCTTTTTTGTAAGAATATGAAAACAATTTCTATTTGTTTAAATATAATGTTGCATAATTCATAAGTGTTTAAAGAGTTATACCTTTTATATATGTTAACTTTATACTTTCCTCCTTCCCTTTTTAGTTGTAATATTTCTACATATTCAGAGCATTTAACATTTACATTCTAAAATTCCACCTTCATTCTCACCTCTATTTTACTCTGAGGTGTACAATTAAATATATGTGACAATACTTACTAGGAGTCCTTTTGCTAAAATTATATCTTGATTAGATGGAGGCTACTCTATAGCACAGTGATTTCAACCTTTTGCATCTCATGGCACACAAACTAATCACTTAAATTCGGTGGCACACCAAAAAACATTATATTTTTTGCTGATCTGACAAAAAATAGGTATAATTTTGATTTATTCATGACAGATAGCTATCGTTGTGTTGGCTACAGCCATTTTCTTATTTGACAATCCAAGGGAAAAGAGGTCAGTGCCTCTGACTAAATAGTTAGGTAGTGCACGTTTTTAAAATTCTTGTGGCACACCGTTTGGAAGTCACGGCTCTAGCACATTCCTCAGGAAGAATTTGTGAGTGCAATATTACCTGAGTTCTTAATGGTTAAAAGTGGGTTTTTTATAGCCGAAGGATATCATATGAAACCCTTGGCTCACATTTTCTTTCTTGAACTTCTTGAAAATGTTACTCTACTTTGATCTAACCTTGTAAGCTGTTATCAGCAATTTCTAGTCTGAGTTTTTGAATTTCTGATTTGTGGTTGTCTTTTATAGTTTCAATTACTTGTTAAATTATATTAAATTCATTTTTCAGTATTGTGTTACAATTTTCCTTTAGGCTTTTTCTCAGGACAAGCCAATTATCCTTATCTTATGCAACTATTTTCTTTTCCTTCATTTTTTTAAACAAGAAAATGGTGCTCACCAATTTACTTAGAACAGGATGAGATGTTTCGGTAGCAATGTAAATGATGCACAATTTCCCACTGTTACTGCATGACAGCACCTTACCTTTCTTACAACCTGATTTTCTCTCCCTCAGATTCAGACATCTCTTTGCCATCAAATAAGCCCTCTGGATGATTGTGCATCACCTATTTACAATTATTCTTTCTAATGCTATCTTTAGTATCAGAAATGATGAGAAATTGAGCATTGTTTCCTTGGAGAATATAACTTGGCCTTATCTTACTAGTGAGCTATAGATATCCAAAATCAATAACCTCAGTTTCTTCCCACATTCCCTAAGTTTTAAAGAAAAATTAGAATGCTGTAAATAAATGTGATACCAGATGCACTCCAGCAAATGATAGCTCTTGGAACAGCGTCTGAAATGACAATATGTACTCACTTGGAATTCAGAAATGAAAATGTCCCAGTGCCTTGCTTCATTAATGAAGGGCATCAGCCTTGTACCACAGCAATTGCCTGTTCTCACCAGCTGACAATGAGATGAATACTCTGTAGGAGCTGAGATGATTGTGGCATTAAACTTAGCAGTCTCTCCATGATCCTGCAAGACTGCTACTGAATCTAAACTAAATCAGCTCTGAGAAGAGCCTGTACAGGACTTGTTCATCATTTAAAATATGGAGGGGGGAAATGAGTGAAATCAAATGAATTATGGAAGATATTACCAAATAAGAGAGAGCTCAGGGATCCGTTTTCCATCAGGCTGAGAAAATGGGGCAGTAAGAGCCAAACAGCCTAAGGAGAATGGGCACCATCCACAAAAGCCTGAGAGATTGTTTTATTATTATCACCAGTTGCAATGATGATGATAATAATACTAACGTGGTATTAAGTGAACACAAAACAATGCAATAGCAACAGCGTTGGCTATGAAAAAGAAAAGCATAATATAGATTCCTTGGCTGGTGAGCCTGGCATCTGACCCACAGCAGGGGCACTGAGGGAATGAAGAGTAGGTACCCGAGGTAAAGTGAGCATCTATACAACCTTGACACTAGATGGAAACCACAGGTATTATTCCTCCTACCTAATTTCTTTCTTAAAAGGATAATGAGTGAAAAATTAGTCTTAGGGGTGTAGAAAAGGAAGGATAGAGGTGGGGAGGAGACTATTATTATCTTTGGGTAAGGCTTTCTGAGCATGATATCTCCTTTAAGATTTGTAAAAATGCAATCAATTAGTTACCATGATTCCCATTCTACATGGGAAGTAATTAAGATTTGGAGAAGTTAAAATTGCCCTGGCACTAGTGAGGAGAACAGCAGATCACTGGCTGGAAGCCCAATCAAGCAGAACCACAGTGTTCTGAGCTGAGGACCTTGAAACTCAGCTGGATAAGGAGGTGAAAGGGAAGATGCTAAGGGGTGTGACCTCCTCCCCCAAGGCACCTCCTTATTTATGTGGCCCTGCTGCAACTCACTCCTTTTATCTTGAAAAGTTGGACAGCATGTAAAGATTGGGTATCACAGGTGAATACATGACCTGTAGAACCTGGTTACAGTTTGTACTCCTATCGGCAAGTAGACAGGCCTGGAGAGATGTAAGAGGCTCTGATTCAGTGTACATAAAAATTCTATTAGTTAATCTCCGGCTGGTGTGGCTCAGTGGCTGAGTGCCAGCCTGGGAATCGAAGGGCTCCCAGTTTGGTTCCTAGTCCAGGACAAATGCCTGGGTTGCGGGCCAGGTCCCCAGTAGGGGGTGTGTGAGAGCAACCACACATTGATGTTTCTCTCTCTCTCTCTCTTTCTCCCCCACTCCCTTCCCTCTCTAAAAAAATAAATAAATAAAATCTTTAAAAAAAAAGTTTAAAACACAAATTCTACTAGTTAAGACCAGGTGTGGCTCCAGTAATTAGCCTTCGTAGCTACAATTGAAAACTATTTGCAAAGTATGAAAAAACTTTACTGGTCATAGTGCACCTTATGTTTGTGATATTTAGCCTTTATGGTTGTTGACATAAATGATGCCAAACTTCATTTTCCAATAACTTTTAATTATAAGAAAATTATGTCTGCCCTGGTTGGGTGGCTCAGTTGGTTGGAGCATTGCCCCATACATGAGAAATGTTGTGGGTTTGATCCCCAGTCAGGGCACGTGTGGGAGGCAACCAAGCAATGTTTCTCTATGTTTTTCTGTCTCCGTCTCCGTCTCACTCTCAGTCTCTGTCTCTGTCTCTCTCTGTCTGTCTCTCTCCTGTCTCTTTCTAAACTCAATAAAGTAAACCATATTCTTGGGTGAGGATTTAAAAAAATGGCACTCTCCTGTAAGTCATTTCTATTACTTTTTTCACTTCTGCCAGAGTGTATTTTTGAAGAGTCTCTTACAATTAGTTTTATGAAAGTATACAACAATAATATTTAAATATGGAACCATTAGTCTACGTTTTAAATAAATGTGTGGATTTTTTGTAGGCTTGATTCATCGATTACTGAGAAATATGATGAAACATCCCACCATGTTTTGGATTTGTCTATTTCTTTTTCAGGTCTATTAATTTTTGCTTGATAGATTTTGAAGTTTTGGTTTTTGATACATCTAAGTTCAAAATATGATGAGTGATACTTTGCAAATTATATTGTGATCTTGTTTATCATTAATGATGCTCTTTTGCTTTAAAGTTTTCTTTGTGTGACACTAATGTTAGTATACTCTGATTTTCTTTTTTTTTTTTTAGGAATATCTTTTACATTTTTTGCTTTTAAATTTTTCCTTGTGTGATACTAATATAAATATACCAGCTTTTGTTTGGTGAAGAAAAGTTTTTTCTACTCTTTGGTTTTCAGAATTTCTGAATCATTATGGTTTAGATGTGCCTTTTATCAATATATAGCTGAGCTGTATGTGGTTTTTAAATCCAGTGTGAGAAAAACAATTAATTGGCTCAATCAGCCAATTTTTCAGCTGGAGCATTTCCTTGATTTATATCCATAATAATTATTGATATTTTAAATTTATTTTTGTGACATTGTTTTTGCTTTCAATGTCACTTTTTGCTCCTTCCTGCTTTTTTTTTAATTGATCCTGTATTTTTAGTGCACATCTCTTCTCACTATACATTTGGAGAATTATATACTACATTCCTGTTCTTTTAGTAGTTACCTTTAATTTTGATCACAAGCACTTAGCTCCTTCAAGTCTGAACTCAATAAATAACCTTATCCACCTTCCCAAACACACAAAGATCTGAAAACTCCAAACAGGTCTGACTCATTTGACATTGTTGAGCATTTTATTTCTTTGTGGTTTTCCTTTTATTCTCCAGCATAGTTCCGTTCTTGTTTTCTAGTCGATGTTTGTTTAGCCATTTCTTTGTTCATGTTGGCTCATTCCTCTGAGATTGCTCTCCTTCTGTCTTGAAGAATACCTTTAAAATTCATTTAAGGATTGCTTGAGGCCATTTCTTACACAATTACACTTCTCTTACATACTTTTATGCTGTAATATTATCAACATCAGAAAATTAACAGGGATATAAGACCACTATCTGATCTGTATATCTTACTTAAATTTCCTCACATGCCCTTGGTCTCCCTTAAGCCAGAATCATTCCTGACTGTGTTATTGTTTTTCATGAGCTTGCCATTTTTGAACAGGACAGGACAGTTATCTTACAGAGTATCCCTCAATTTGGGTTTGTCTAATGGTTTCTCATGGTTAGATTCAGGTATTACTTTTGGCAGCAGTGACACAGAATTAATAGTGTTCTTAGTGCATTATACCAGCAAACATATGGTTTTGCTTTGTCCCATTGATGCTTATGTCAACCTTAATTATCTGACTGAGGTGGTGTCTGCCATGTTTCTCTGCTTTAAGTTTATAAATTTCCCTTAGCAAGTGCTTGTTTGTCAGTAAATTCTTCCCTGTTATGATTAAGTAATCTATTTTTTTGTTAGTAGCTCAAAGGGAACTTACCAGTTTCAGTTTTTCTCAAATTGACAATGTAAGCTTGACATATTTGGGAAATAATTGTAAAGCAGAAAAGAAAATACATTTGAAAATTGGAATGTAGATTTGGGGAATTCTTATCTAGTTTCCTCAAACTAAGTTATAAGATTTTGATAAGGAATTTTGAAAGAATGGGAGACTATTCAGATAGGTGCTTTCAGAAGAAAAAATGTTCACCAGTCATCTCAACTTGTATAAAACCTATGCAGGATCTTTTAAAATCAGGATGATAGTTAAAGGCATGCTTCTTCTTTATAAACTTTTATCTGATATGTAATTTTATTTTGTTTTTATTATGATAATTTTTTTCTAAAATCTTCATTCAGAAATGAAAAGTTATTTTCCTAAGGTAATAAGTTGAATACTTAATTTATTTTCTATATATTTAATCACAGCAAAAATATTTTTTAAATTGTTAAATTCACTTTGATTACTTCTTTGTCCTTATTTCATGAAGTTTCAATTTATACCTGGTTTAAATTTTCATCATTTCAGAAATAATCCATTTCTGTTTTCTTGATTTAGCCTTGTTTCAATTTCCCTTGATTTTTTGGCCCAGTTGTTACTTCAGATAATTTTTCTAAATTACAAATATGTCAGCTTTAACCAAATATGCTTTTTTCCAGTTCTATTGAATAGTGATCTGAAAATATATTCTTCAAATTTTTGGCATTTTCAGTTTATATGGATTTTGTTTGTTTTCTGTTACACAGGTAATTTCAGTAAGAAAACAATGTGCACTTAAAATGAATAATCCTTGTGTATAGTCTGTAAATTTTGATAAATATCAGTCCTTTCCAATCATTGATTTCCCACTTTTCTCTATGTCCTTATTTTATTTTGAATTAGATACAAATAGTAATAAGCTAAAATCAGCAGATCCTTTGGGTTCAAATCTTAGGCCCGCTATTCGTGTGTGACCTTCATCAAACTACCCAGCTTTTCTAGGCTTCAGTCTCATTATCTGAAAAGTGGAGATAATAACAGTATTTGCTTCATAAGGTTCCTAGGAATTAAATATTTGAGACGTACTTAAAACATCACATAAAATCACTACTATGTAAATATTAGCTACTACTACTATATTTACTTTAAATTTACATTAATTTTCTCTGGTTTTGCCTATTCAATCTTTTATTTTTAATTTTTCTACTTCAGTGTTTGACATAATAATATGTTACTGTATTTTATTCTTTCTTTACATGCAATACACTATTTTTGGTGAGTGATTCAAACACCATCATTTACATATATAGTTGCTATAATAATCCTATCACTGTCATTCTCTGTTTGCTTTATTTTAAAGTTACATTGCCGTGGCTGGTGTAGCTCAGTGTACTAAGCATGGGCAGAGAACCAAAGGGTCACTGGTTTGATTCCCAGTCAGGGCACATGCCTGGGTTCTGGGCCAGGTGTCCAGTGGGGGGCACACAATGGGAAACTACACATTGATATTTCTCTCCCTCTCTTTCTCCTTCCCTTCCCTTCTCTCTAAAAATAAATAAATAGAATCTTTAAAAAAATTAAAAATAAAGTTACACTTTTTTGGGGGGTCTATTGTCTGTGATTGCATATTTTTATGCAGACTTTTTTTGTTTTGTAACATTAAAAAGTCACAAAACAAAACTTTTATTATGCCATTTTTAAAACATATTTTAAAAATCAAATGAAATCACCTACCACAACTAATTCCAAGCTAACTGTTGATTTTTGTCTTACAAACAAACTCAACAACTTTAAACTCTTCTATGAAGGAAGAAGCAGTTCCCATTTGCGGCTTTCCCCTCTTGCTTCCTCAGACCCTGCTTCCTTATCTGTCTAATCTGAGGATACATTTTAGTGGGTGGAGGAGAAGGCTGAACCGAGCCCAGCTTTTGGTCTAGCAATTAACTGAAGTAACTCAATTCCTCCCTATTCTTAGTCTTAACAATTTCCTCTTGTTCCATCAGTATCTGCTCTCTCAACTCACTATCTTTTCTTTTTGGTTACTTAAATTCCTAGAGAAAGAAAAAAGTGCTACTTTATTTTTTAAAAAATGGCAGTTGTGTTTGCATTATAGGACAAGGTGGAAGCTGCTGTTTTGTTTAGGAAAACAGGCCAACACAAGGCCTCTTCTGAGAGAAGAGTGCAAATTTAGACTAACTGAATTGCTTTACTAAATAATAGGAAATACAATCTAATTTCTGGGCTGGGTGGCATCTTCACAAAGAAGTCATATGTCAACATCAACATCAACATCATCAACCGTGTTTCTTTTCCAGTATAGTCCATTTACCCCCATGCAGAATATACAGGGCAGTGCGGGAGACAGGCCAGCTGGTCAACCCTCTCCCGCAGCAGTGCCCGCCCAGAGACCAAGTCCCGCCGGGCCAGCTGGTTGACCCTCTCCCCATAATTTTGATCCAGAGGAGGGAGAAGAATTGAGGGATCTGGGACTGGAGGAAGGACAGGAGAGAGAGGGGATACCTGAAGGAGGAAAAGGCTCTCACACACATGGGCCTCAAAAGCTTGGGGGTGGGTTGGAAAATCTTTGTAAAAGGGCAAGGATAAAACAGCCCTTAGGAGCTGTGATTCCTGGTATCCCATTTAGAGTGATTTTTGCTTTGTTAAAATTACTTCGAAGACTCAACTGACCATGGCCTATTACAGGCCAGCAGTATTCATGGAGACCTGGTGGATGGCAAGGGGCTCTCTCTGTGTGAAGCTGACCTGACCCGTAGTGCACAGGGTGGTGTACAGAATGCCGGTTATGTCTGGGAAGCCTTAACCAGGATTCTGGAGCAAGAGGGAAAAAGTGACTTGCTCCACACATGAACCACAAACATTATGGGAAATGGGGCTGCGCTGTTTACAATCTACCGTAATGAATCTAGATGTTAAAACCACTTGTGACCATGGAGAGTATTAAAATTACAAACCTATGTAGGTATTTCCCCCCCAGGTCACACTGAAGTCCCTAACAGATCTCCAATTTGAGAATATTCTTTTAAAAAGCAACTTTGAAAATTTTGAAAAACAACCTCTACTATAAATAATGGTTTTAAACATTTTGGAGTCAGAGATCTCTTTTGAGAAAAATAAGGTGGGGTGGGAGGGGAATCCTTTCACCAGAAAAATGCACCTTCACTCATACGCACAAAATTTTGTCTAAAACTTAACCCTTATTAAAACCCCAGAAACATATCATTCTTTGATCTTTCTTAAAACAATAATTTTACATGGAAATCTGTTTCTGATTGCTGTTTTTTTCATGTCACAAGGAATACCTTCAATTTCTGGTCTTATTTAATTTTTAAGTTGCATTGACTCCCCAATTATCCCCTTGATAATTGTTTTATTTACTCCATTTTGAAGAACTTCTATTATTTCTATTTATATGTCTTCTTGAAAGCCATTTCTCTTACATTTTCATGGTGTATTTGTGCACCTCATATTTGTCCTTCGTGATCTGTCCTTCCATGAGGGTCAAGAGTGGAATTATTTTGTTCATTACTTCATCCTCAGCCCTTTGCACAGTATCTGGGCATGGTTGCCACTTAATAAATATTTGATGAATGGAGTGAGTTTTACTCATCTGATGTTTTGCAGCATGCATTCTTACTGTCTCCAGTAATTATTAAGATTTTTAAATAGTAGAATATAATCTGTTCATATCTGCTAAGGAATAGCTAGTAAGTATTTTATAAAATATTCATGGATTTCTTGCAAATAGAGTCACCATAAATTTGTTAACCAAACAAGAACACTTTGGAGAAAGGGGGACAGGTCTGTTAACATTTACACCAGTACCAGGCATGAAAAGGGACCGTGTTAGGCAAACCAGGATATGAAGCCAAAATTTTGCCTACCAGGTGTTAAAGTAATCAAACAAGGAGGCCATCACCTTTACCAATGCCTCAGAATGTGGCAGTATTTGGAGAAAGGGCCTTTAAAGAGGTAATTAAGGTAAAACAAGCTCATATGGGTGCACCCTGACCTAGTAGTTGACTGAGGTCCTTATGAGAAGAGCAAATTGGAATGCTGGGACAGAGGGAAGACCTTCTCCAGACAGTGAAGAAAGACAGAGTTCTACAGACCATGGAGAGCCTTCTCAAAACGAAACCAACCCTGCTGACATCTTGATCTTGGACTTCTATTCTCCAGAACTGTGGAGGCATAGATTTCTGTTGCTTAAGCCACCTAATCTGTGGAATCACACAGTATTTGTCTTTTTGTGACTGGTTTATTTCACATACCATTATTTTCATGCTTTATTTATATGTGACACGTGTCAGAATTTCCTTCCTTTTTAAGGCTGAATGATATTCCATGGTATGTGTAAACCACAGTTCGTATATGTACTCATTTGCCAATGTGCACTTGGGTCCATGGGAGTGAAATTTTACCTGATTTTTTCACTGCCATATCCCTAGTACTTAGAAAGTTCCTGGCTTATGTTAGGTGTTGGGTGATTATGCAGGGTCTGGCACAAATAACACCGCTTTTTTATTACAAAATCTTTTATTACAAAATCTCAAGCATGTAATTCTGTAACAACAATATCACACTCAAGCATACTATATGGCATTTTAGGTGAAGTGTTCAAGTTAAAACTATAGATTATGACACCCACATCGTTACCCTACCAACCACACTAATGCAGGCGTTACTTCTGCCAGACCTTGTATGTTAGGTAAGTGAGTGGTTAATAGTTCAATGTGTGGTCTTGATTATACTAATAGCAACATGATGTCCACTGAATTAATTGTGAATCTTGATATGAGCCTACTTCTGAGTAACCTGTGCCTTCTTATCTCTTCCAGTTCTCTCTTTTACTATCTCTGAAGTATCCATCCTATTGGCTTTTTCCATCTTTTTCTATTCTGTCCCTCAGACAAAATCAATAAAACACTGCAACAGTTACTAGCAATGCTGGATGAAGGCAGGGTTGATTGATCCAGTAAATAGTACTTGAGCATCTACATTGTGCTGACCTCTGTGCTAGCATCAAAACCATTACACTTAGAGGGGAGGAAATTTCAGCAGAAAAGGGGAAGGGTTTAGAGCAACAAGTATGAAAGACACATGAATAAAAACTAGGGGGGGTGGAAATGGGAGGGAGGTGGGGAGGGCTGGGGCGGTGGGCTGGGATGGGAATAAAAGAGAAAACTGTACAAGAACAACAATTAAAATAAAATAAAATAACAAAAAAACCCCAAAAACAAACAAACAAAAAAACCCCATTAAACTTAGTTAATACTGTCTACTGAGATCTTAATTTAGGACCTTAATTTCATATTTTTAAAAATTACAAAAATGAAGTTTTGGACTTAAAAGTATTTACTAAAACTGCTTAATTCAAGCAAAACACAGTAGTAAATCTACTTTAAAGGTAATACCTCCCGAAAATCGTTATAAAACTTAATGTCTACATTTATCCAAATTAATGTACCTTTGAAGAGCATTTCATCACAGTTATATATCCCTAAAAAATGTGTCTGAAAGAAATCAACTTCAATTCCAGGTCAGATGAGGTTGGACACATTCAGGGTTGTTTGGTGGTACAGCAATTTGCAAGGCCTAGAGTTAAAAATGATTGGAGGTATATTATTCAATTTTTTCTGAAATTGCTTGCTGGCTAGAGTCTAGTGAATTTTATTTCAGATCTAACTGAATTTTATAAACACCCTAAGATGGGAATTTGTGATGTCAGTACTGACAGAACAATAGCTCTGTTGGGCCCAATCATTCAGTCCTCCAGGTGAATTTCTTGTTTTCCCACTCATTTTAGTGTATCTTTCAATACTATAACTTACAAAAATAGAGACTGTTTTTGTGTTCTCTTACTGGACCTAGAAATATTATTTTATGTCTTATTTCCTTTTTCTGTAAAATAAAACCAAGAGCCTCGTGAACTTTATTTTTTCAGATCCCTAAATTCCTTAAGCAAGGTCTGTCTTCAGCCCAGTACAGCTACAGAAACTAATCCGCATTCCTACCCACGTCAGCAGCCTTGCTGAGCTGATGCTGGCTATGGCTGTCTTCATAGTTTTATACTAGCCTCTCTGAAACTACATCATTCCACATCAGTGTTTTAAAAGAACAGAACTGTGTGGAATACAGGAGAGGGTCTCCAATGTTATGCAGATGAGACAGAAACAAAATTCTAAGGGCCAGTGATTAATTATGCTTGCTAACAATTTACTGTCCACCTAGTTAGGCTGGGGAGCCGCCTACAGAGAGCCACTCGAGTATCCCCAAAGTGCCTTTCCTGTCCTCCAAATACAGCTCTCACATGTTGCCATTTCACCAACATCCTTCTCTCCTACTTAGCGTGAAGCTCCTGCCCTCTCTTTTGGGTTATGCAACTAACTAGTTATTTCCTTAGCACTATTGAATTTTATCAAATAGTTGAAGGAGGTGAAAGAAGAATTCTCTTCTTATAGGTGTGTGACAGGCTAGTAAGAAGCTGGGAAAACTCCTGGGCAAGTGGAATGCACAAGCTGAGACAAGGACATTCAACAAGGCCAAACAGTTTGAGCAACTTAGAGCCAGCGCTAAATTGCAAGACCTTTTCTCCCTTAACCAAGGGCAGTTGAGAGCAAATGGTTGTTACCTCTTTTCCCTGACCAGAGAATACATGACTTAAATCACCCTGGTCGGGTAACTTCCTTCGATGCTTGCGGTTGTGAGATACCACAGGTGTCTAGGGAAGGGAGGAGAGGGAGAAACCTAGAAGGTGGCTACAAGCATAAGACCCCAAAGAAACACAAGATAAACAACTATCTTTTATTGAACTTATTCACAGGACTTAAAGAAGGAGAAAAACAGGACCAGGGTGCTCCTGTGGGAGAAAATAACAATGACCATTCGTCAGCACCCTGTAGCCACAGAAACTCAGACCAAAACAGAAGAGCCCACTCCCACCCTCTGACCCCAGTAAAGAGCTTGAGCATTCACATGCAGACATAACTCTCTGGTTCTGATTCCAGAGTTCCTGCCCTCTGCAGAGCGGAAATAAAACGTATTTTCATTATTGGCATCCCTGAACTAAATTCTTTTGGGAGGCAAGAACCCAAATTGGTTTGGTTCAGTAGCAGTAGTGTGAGCTCTTATGTGAAATTAGCTCACGTCACCTAAACACATCAGAGGACCTGGAGGCACCTGAGGGAAGTGGGTCCTAACCAGTAAACGCATGGCTAACCTGAATATCCGAGTAACTGAAACTTCTAACGACATTTACTAGCAGCTTTTTTCCTTATTAGTCATTTGTTCTTGCATCCTATAGCCTGGTAAATTTGAACGTGAATGCTGGACATAGAATATGAAAAATTCTAGAGATATTTAGGAAGTTAGGGTAAGGGAAATTCATCTTAATCTGGTCTGAAGTTGAAATTGAGCTAGTTTGGAGCTGAGTTTAGTCTCTACGTGGAATGATATATTTCTGGTTAGTGGATACTATTAAAGAGTAACTCTTGAGCAATCACAACTGAAAATCCTAAACTGATAACTAGGTTTTGATACTTGAATTCCCATTTGCCTCCCAAACTCTGATCAGATTTCAAACCTCTCAACCATCATTGCAAACTGGCAAATGCCCGGAGCATGTAGCGGGTGGGGCAGCACTGAATGCTGCTCTCGTTCACTCTTCTTGTCTTCAGTAATCTGGTCAAGTCCATCTGCACTGCCTTGGAATCTCTGTCAAACAGATTATGTGTGATGTGTGTGTGTATTTTAATGCAGCGTTTCACTTTTCTCAGGAGGACGATTGTCTGCTGTTAGCCAGTCTGTGCCTGCTGGAAGCAGAAGTCTTTGTGGCTGTTCGGAATTTACATGTCATGCCAAAGGAGAAGTGTGGAAAAGGAAGGACAGAATAAACTCTCATGTGCATGTGTGTGTGTGTGTGTTTTAAATCCATGGGAGTTGCTTTTTTACTCACTGACTCCTCCTCATGGGCTCACCACGCTGACTTCCCTCTGAAACATTATGGCTACTTCGACACCCTCTCAACTGTAGTGGATTATTGTCCCTTTTTTTTTGGCCATATCTTTAATTCATCACTATTGTGTGGCTTCCAGAATTCTCTTTGAAGCAACCTATAAAGAAATAAGTATTGTAATGATTTTTAAAAGCTAGGTGTAAGTTGTAATTCTTTCACAAGCTTGGAAAAAAATCACAGACCCATGAAATTGGAAGGGACCTTAAAGAACACAGTCCAGTCTCCCACAGAGAAACTAACTTGCTGCAGGACCCACCCTGCTGGTGTTGCCAAACTCAAGGTGTTCCCCGCCTGGGGTGCTCTATTCAAGCGTAGAACATGGTTGTCTCAAGGTAGTTTTATTCACTTGCAGCAATAAAGGAGACAAATGATTAGAATGCAAACCTCTGTATCCCTGAAGGGAGGTTTAGGATTGCTTATATATGCTATTATACACAAATAGACAGAAATATACATTATTTGGTCAATAACATGCTGATTTCTCTTTCTTTCTTCCTTCCTTCTTCCCTCCCTCCCTCCCTCCCTTTCTTCCTTCCTTCCTTCCTTCCTTCCTTCCTTCCTTCCTTCCTTCCTTCCTTCCTTCCTTCCTTCCTTCCTTTCTTTCTTTCTTTCTTTCTTTCTTTCTTTCTTTCTTTCTTTCTTTCTTTCTTCTTTTGCAGTTGGCAATTTTCCTCTGGTTGAGTTCCTGTCCTCTCATCCTGTTTACAGCTGCTCTACAAAATACTGTGCTACATTTTAATATTTAGCAAGTAATAACAGAACTGCCCAGACCTTGAGACCCTTGTCCTAGCTAACGTTTGGAGGAAGGAACAGGGTCTCCTTCTGTGTAGCACTATCACGTACAACAGGCTGCTGCTTGCAGGAGATCAGTTACTTGGTAAGATTTCCGTTGACTGGTAATGCTTGGATCCTACAGCTATAATGTCCCCCTTACAGAAAAGACATTGATGATTGTTGCCTCTCACAATCTCACTCTATCCCACATCCAAAACTGTCTCTTTTGGATACTGGTGTAGGGTGTCAAAAGATGACTGTGACTTTCAAACTTCCATCTTACTGAGTATAGGGTGGGACAAAAGTAGGCTTACAGTTGTTTGTAAGGAAAACAGTACAGTGATCAACAAATAATAATATAAGAACAAACTCTGATGTTTTGCGTACTCACAACTGTAAACCTAGTTGTGCCCCACTCTGTATATGAGGGGCTTGTTTTCAGGCAGTTCTCCATGAAGCAGACATTTGCATTTGCGTGCAGCAAGCTTACTTGGAAAGTTTGTAAGGGAGTGTAAAAAGAAGGGCTGGGCAAAGGAAAGATCTAAACTGGAAGAACTCACCACGAGGGCTCACCTGATCTCATGAGTACTCAAGGAGGGATGGTGCCCTCAAGAGCTGTGCTGCCTTGAGGCAAGGGGTTCGAATCTTCACGCCTGTACCTGGATAAGTCAGCTACTCTTCTAATGCAAAGTGGCCTCAGGGAATGGATGTGGCCCTTTTAATCTGTTCAGAAATTCCCTCTCTTTGTGGAAGTCATGGGAATGCTGCCACCATTAAACATAATACTTGTAAGGAAGCTTGGGTATTAGGGTAAATTTCATGCACTTGATACCCTGCACGTATATAGATAAGCATGCTTATCTATAGTTATCATTTACACATGAATTTCTAACATGATTTTCAAAGTGTATTACTTTCTAAATCCTAAAAATAGAAATGCACGTGCCTACATCCTGTTGCTTCTTTTTAGGCTCCAGGTATTGGAGGAGAAAAGCCTGCTATCTAAAGTTCTGAGAGCTGAACTTCAGAGGCACACTAGAAATTTGAAATTTCTAATATGAGCAATGCCCTTGCTTTTGGTTTTTTTTTTTTTTTTTTGCCTTGCTTGCAACATCATTTCTTTTAACAATGCTTCTTTTGCAAAACATACCTCAAAGTAGAGCTGAAATAAGAGCAATGTGCACTTGCACCCAATACAAACTTATCAAAATAGGGAACTGCTTGGCTTTTTTAACTTAAAACCCAGTAGGGAAGAAACCCAGGTTGGGAGCAGGGAGGAATGAGTTTTAAGAAAGATGTTTCTGAAGTTCTTTTTAGTAAATAGAAGGAAAACTACAAATTATTACCTGGGGAGTAAACTCCGGTATTAGTGGAAGTATATAAGTATACATTCTACATCCAAAGGGCCCAGAGGGCAAAATAACACTTTGTTCTGGAGTTCCACATCCATTCCTATCCACCCTCCACCTCTAAGCTCAACAGATAGGAGAGTCCCGTAGGAAACTGACTGTCCTGAGTCCAGTGATCCCTGTGTGTACACGTATTTCTCACACAGAATGGAGAGAAAAATAATTTTCAGAACCAAAATTGTCACCAGAAAAAGATGTTACAGTAAAGAGGTAGCCAAACGTATACCACACTAGAAGAAAATCATGGCATTTCCTTAGCTTGTGTGTGCATCATCCAGTCACTGCCTCCATCTTCCTGTGCCCCACATGGCTGCATGCCGTCGGCACAGACTGGCCTTGGGCTGGATCCTGCCTCCAGCAGATGTCCTGGCTGTGGTAGCATTGCTAGAGATCGTGACCTTGCCAAACAGGGACCCCATGAGGACCACTTTATCAGACTGGCCTTCCCTTAGGTGTCCATGATGGAATTGGTCACCAAGCCTCACTTAGGCCATTAGTCAGCATCGTTATGTTCAGTGTTCATTACCCAAACCCTTCAGTCAACTCTTCAAGTAAAAAGAGTTGTCTAATCCTCAGATTCAACCAGAACATATCTGAGCATTGAACTTTTAGCACCATCCCAAGAGCTAGAAAGACTGAAGTTTTAAACTTTGAAATGTGATGGAAACTTTACTGCTAGTGCTACACAATTCTCAGGACTCAAGTTGTCCACTTATGAAAAAAAAGCCCATTTTATGCAATATTTCAATCCCCAGTAAAATCCAGAATAACCCAATAATGCATAGCGTATTTTGGGCAACTCCCCATGCCACTGACAACAAGGAAAGAGAAAAATAGCCTCCACGCATCCAGACCACAATGTTCCCAAAATGGAAAAGGAAACAAAGAGAAAAGAAATACAATAGAAAAGTGTATTATCTTAGTTCTTGCAGCAAAATTATACCGGCTTATGACTTATTAATCACAAGCGAATGATGTAAATGACACCAGAAATCACCCTTTCAGCAGCGATGTCAGTCATAAGTGAAGTTCCATCATTTATATGCTTGTCCAACGTGGTAATTTAGAACTACTGCTACCAACTCTGGCTGTATCCAGAATGATAATTATGAATTAAGTGGTGAGCAGATGTTCAGGATTAAAAGTTTGCCCTGGGCTGCCAGAAACCTGAGGATGAAACAAGCGGTCCCTGCACACTGTTAGTTTAAGAAGAGAAACTGTCATTGCAGCCAGTCTACCAGCTTGCTAAACATGGGTGGACATTAGCCTTGACATTAGGGCTATAGATGATTTTAAGAAAATAAAGTACCTCTGGTGCATAATCCTTTTTGCTTTTCTTTCCACAGGTCTGTGCCTACTCTGAATATCTTAAAGCAGCAACTCAGAATTAATTCACAAGAGAAAGAGAAACAGGCTAATAAAAATTGTATGTATAAGCTTACAGCAAGAAATATGTGCTTAAAATGGGATTTATCCTTTCTTATTGCTATTGGAATGGACACTTAATTTTCTCCCTAAAATGAAGTGAAACTTTTAGAAAATGTATGGCCACTGAGAGAGCAGTTTCTCACATGCTAAGCTATGTTAGCAAAGCTGGGAATAAATCATCAGCGAAATCTGACTAGTCCTACCCTGCAGTTCATCCAAAGTAACACTTACTTTCTACCCACAGGAAGCAGCTGGAGGACAACTATTATGAATGAGGTCACTGTATTCCGTAAAATAATGTCCTCGAATGACAGACAATGAGCATTCTGCCTCTTTACTCCCAGGTCTGATTAGTCTTTTTGTGACTTCCTTTCTTTCTCAGACTCTCTTCATTGCTACTTCTCCAAAAATATCTTCCTTATTGTGACATTGGAAGATATGCCCCACTATCCTCATGGCCTCCGTTTCTTTCCCTGCTCATTGTTTCTGTCGCTTGCATTGATGCCACTTCCTCATAAGCCCCGCGAGATGACAGTGGCAAGAATCACAGACTTGTCTTCCATCTTTCCATAGTGTTGATACAGCATGTTTTTGTCATTTAAAATGAGAACCGTGACTGAAATTATTTCTGCAAATAGGCTTAGATTTCAACCCTTTCTGCCTGAACGTATTTTGAGATTTTTACCCAAACAAATTGAAAAATATTTGACTAACGATTATATAACTTAAAACTTTGGAGATGAAGGATGGTGTTTGTCATTTTGTGGCTTCTAATAAATATTTCACCACTGACTGAAGAAAGAGATTCTTGGCCAATAATTTATACATCTCCCTTATATGTTAAAATTTTTAAAAATGCAATTACAGAAAGAGCCCATTATAATGTAAGAAAATAAGGTAAAAATAAACACCACTTTTGAGTGTTTACTGTGTGTCAAAGGCTGTAGCTGTTACTAACACACGCTTAACCCCATGACAGTTATTGCTGCCCCGTTACAGCGATGCACACACTCAGCGTCTGAGAACTTGCACAGGCTTTTATTACACTTTTATTTCACTTCAGTAATTCTTACCAGTAACTGGCTCTGGGTTTGAAATTCTTCAATCATAAGGCTGAAATCTGTACTCCTTTTTTCTTTGTGCTGCTTAAGCCTCTCTCTTTGCAAAATTCAGGGAAGGCCCAACTGCTGCCTTGGTAGCAGGTTCTGCCAAAAATTCTTTGCTAACTCATGTTCTGTTTAATCCAAGGGGTAGGCAAAAATGAGAAAGACTTTTTCTAACCCTTTGGGGTGGCGATTCTGATGGTAACAGATATGTCGTTGAGAGTAAATCATAGCTGATGGTGATGGTTTGTACTGTAGAAATTCAGCTTCATGAATTTGTCTCTATACAAGACAGTCATGTGAACATGAAACCAAGTTAATTATCTCTTTCTACGAAAATGTGCTTCTAGACATGCTAAACATTAGGATTTAGAGAGATCAATTTTCTAAAAGGCCTACTTCAGAGATTACTGCAGAGGAAGAAACAGGTACAGAAATTACTCAGAGGTACGTTGTATAAACAGAAGCAGGGGCCTTGGGCTCAGATGGGATGTGCGGCTCACTTGAAGGAAAGTTCCATGATTGGTTTGACTTTTCATTCTCCTTGTTAACAAGGCACAAAGAGTTGGTGAGAATTCAGAGTTAAAGTCAATTAGGAAAGGCACAGATGTGTTGTTTTCCTCAGTAGGACCTTGAAGCCCTGAACACTACAGACCTTGCCGTCTTAATCTTAGCATCACCAGAGTCCATCACAGAACTTAACTACTTAAAATAAAGAACAAACTGACAGTAACCAGAGAAGAGGAGGGAGAGGGATAATAGGGGAAGGGCCATCAAGGAACATGTATGATGGACACATGGACAAAGTCAAAGGGGGGTTAGGTTCGAGGGTGGGAGGTGGGGATGGGGGGGTAGGGGGATGAAAATGGAGACAACTGTACCTGAACAACAATAAAAAAATAAAATAAATAAAAATAAAAACATACTCAAATGCAAAAAAAAGAACTTCTTAGTTGCTCAATTTGTTTGTTAAACTAACACAAAGTGAGACTCAAATGATATGACCATAGTAGATGCTTCCTTAAACATAAAATTATATATGTGGTATTATAAATAGTGAGTGTACAATTCTTATATCTTTGCATGCATTTTGTCATTCTTTACCAACTTGAAATGAGCACTATTTTTATTCCCCATTTTATAGATGAGGAAACCGAGGCAACAGAAAGTTTAATTTTCCCAAAGTCACAGAGCTAGTAACAGATTCATTAGGGATTCGAGCCCAGGTTCTCCTGCCCCCGAATCCACATTCCCAGCCATTGGGTGACAACTGGGCCTCCTAGTTATGCATGAGAATGCTTCCCTACTGCCCTGAATGTTTGGTCATGCACAGAGCTGTCATTTCCCTTACTGTGCTGTGAACTCATGAACTCTTCCAGGAAGATTCGGAGGGCTACTCACCTTTGAATCCAATGTAGTAAACTCTTAAACATGAGACCTGCTTGTAGTTGAGTAAATTTATCAACACAAAATCCTCACCTCAGAGGAAAGGAAAACCACAGTGGCAATCTTCAGAGGGAGCACAGAGGTACAGAAAGTGATTATGCTTGAATTCTGCATTCTCAGAAACAGAGGCATTCATTCACTCAAATATTTCATGACTAAAATCCCCTAACCAAGGAAAAGCGAGGCAGTGCCCAAACTAGGACCTAGACCAGAGCACAGAAACCTGAGCAATTTGGGTAAAGCCTGAAATGTACAAAAGGAAAGCAGAGGTTTTTTAGGGTCAGGTTTAATGTGGCAACAACTCCAAATGGCATGTTTAGAGAAGGGGACAATGGCGACCAGCTCAGAAATTTCTGCCAAGTGGGGGGATCTTTTCCTGCTGGGGCCTTTCATCTTCTTCTGTTAGCAGACTGACTGTTAGTTTACCAGGTTAGTCAGTTAGTACCTGTGAAATAACACAGATTGTGACTAACACAGATTGCGAAGGCGTTCGTGGGTGAGTGGGGGAAGGGCTGTAAACAGCACAACTGTGGCAGACCCTTCTGCGTGGCGTGGGCCCAGGTCCCACTCGGAGATGCACGGGACCCACACCCACAGATGGGTTCTTTCGTGGGTAATCAGATTTGCCAATATACTTAGGTTGTTCTGAGGTTTGCTCTTTGCTAAAAATTCCCTCACCTTGCCAATGCTTACTGTAACTTCCTAAAATCCATGCTGAGCCTTGCAGGGCCCAGTGTAACTGGCTGCCTATTCATTTGCTAATGTCCTTCTTCTGTGATGTAATGAGGGGCATTGGCTCCTTTGTGGTAACCGGGTTAGTGAGGAGGAACCATCTTGGAATGTAAGGGATGATTGTTAGAATAAAAGCCTGTCAGGAAGGAGGCCGCGGCTTTGGCTCCTCTTGAGAGAAAAGCCTGTCGGTTATCCTTATTCCTCCACCAGACTCGGTAGTCTGTGTGCATGTTTTAATTCATCCATAATGACGCGGACACTGCTGGCCAGTGTCTGCATCACACAAGAATAATGGCTTCTAGACATCAACGAAGAGGTGACATTGCAGGGCTGAGCGGGCCTCTGGGACTGGAGAACCTGCAACAACACCTACGCATTGTCTGTACTTGTAAGATTTTTCTTGGTAATGCACATAATGTATAAAATAGTTTACTAGGTCTAGCAGACCTGAGGACTGTTACAGGGTTCTACAAATTGTGTAACACTGAACAAGTGGCTGTGCCTCTTTGGGTCTTTGTTTTCTCATCTGTAAAATGGGAGGGTATTGGACCAAATCGTTCCTCTGGTTCCTTCCAGCACCAACCTGCTGTAGAATCTACCACACATCATTGGGGCTCAATCCTCCTGAGCTACTCAGCAGTTGGGAAAGAAAAGGAAGAAAGAAAGGCTTTGCCAAGAATTTGCAAAATCTGAGAAGGCTGAAGACCTAACCCAGCACCCCCTGCATCCAGTACTCTTTTTGTCCTTCACTAACAGTGAAGATGCCTGTTTTTAACATCTGCAAAAATTACCCAAAGCCAAGGCATCTTAAGTACTCAAAAGCATAAGATTAAATTCAAAATCACTGAAAATCTTGCCAAAGGAGGAACGAACGAAGGATATGAATGGTTACACTCATTTTAGAAATCACTTCCACTATTAAAAACAAAACACAAAATTTAAAAGTAGTTCTCAATTGTGCAGTATTCTGTCACGCTGAGATTTAGCACTGGGTCGAATATAAAACAAACACAGTGAAAATTATCTTATAGGTTCTCTAAGGGTCCAGACTTTTCTAAATTCAAGTCCATATTCTCTTCTAAGAGAGTGATAAATGTGAGATGAAAACAAGTCACACACAGAGAAGGAATCTAGAATCATAGTCTATTTACAAATATGTACTGTTTCTACCCTCTATGGTTTGAACAGAGACATCAAAGAGTGACATCACAAAGTGAAAATAACAGCAGGTCTCCGGCAGAGCTGCCAGAGAGAGAGCTGTTTCCAGGTCTCAGTTTCTTGGCTTCTCAGAGTAACATCCACTCACAGTCTGTTCAGTCACAGGCTCTTCTCTTTTAAGAACCTGTCAACAGAACTCCACTTTTCCTTTGTCCCTGCAGGTGCATTAAATTCATGCTTTGCACCCTGGTCTGGTGGCTTGGTTGTTTGGAGCATCATCCCTTACACCGAAAGGTTGCAGGTTCAAACAGTCAGGGCACAAACCTGGGTTGCAGGTTCACTCCCTGGTCAGGCTGCAAACAGGAGACAATTGGTCCATGTTTCTCTCTCACATGCATGTTTCTATTTCTTTCTCTCTCTCTCTCATCAATAAAAAATATATATCTTTGAGTGAGGATTAAAAAAATGGACCATTCCCTGTTCCAGTGGTCCTTCCTTTCAAGAATACTACTTTGTCTGGCTATTTCCACACTGTTGAGAACACCAGCTGGCCAGGGCACACCTGGTACAGGTGATAGGCGTGAACAGTGTGCCTTTAGGCACATCATGTCTTATGTTTCCGCTCAGCTCTTCCTCATGTAGGACCCCCATCTCGGTCCTCTGGTCCCTCCCCCTGCCTCCCAGTTGTTCAAGGCTCCCTGGTTAGGTCTGCTCTTCTTCCGTCTACCTCCTTTCCACTGCTGGGAGTCCAATCTCTTTGTCACACCCAAACCCACTTTCAAAACATACATGTTTATGTTCTAACATCTAGTCTACAACAGTGACTTAATGGGTCCTCATAAAGACCTTGGTTAGCATAAGATATGATCTTGAAGTAAAATAAATATATATATATATATACACATTTAAGCCCACATTTTATAATATAATACCCTTTTTCTGTTGGTTCTGAACTTTATAGTCTTCCATTGTAAAATTCTAATGATTTCAGAGACTTATTGAGTGTTCACTATGCTAGCTATTATGCAAACCATTTATGTGCACAGTCTCTTTGATTTTCACAACTGTGCTATGAGGTATGCGTTACTATTGACCTCAGTTTAAAATAAGATTGAGACTTAGAGAGAATAAAAACATTAGTAGATCTAGGGTAGTAGATCAACGTATTATATTCTTCTAAATCTGGCACCAAACCTCACCTTACAAGGTTGTTCTGAGGATCAAATAAGATGGTGTATGTAAGGGTACTCCATGGGCTGTGAAATATTATGTGAACGTGAGGCCTTGTTGTAACAATATTTTTAAGTTAAAGAAGTTAGGAAGCCTACACACTGTATTAAATGGATGAGGGAGAAGATTAGAGGGCAGGAAGTAAAGCTACGGACTTCTGCTGGGGAAAAGCCCAAAAGTCTAAATTCAGGATTGATTCTGAAAAACTGACATGTAGCTTCATTCAAGTTCCTAAGAGCTTTAATAGGAGAAATTTAAATTCACAGGCAAAGCAGCTGCTCCCAGTGGTGGTAGGCCATGAAAAATCCACACCCCTCTGAGGACAGGGTTCCTTTCTATAGGGGGTTAATAGTAAAACCACATAGTAGGTAGTCACATAGACCATCGGAAAGAAAATGCACTCCTAAGTTAACAGATGACATCAGGCACTTATCACACTCTATACATTCATTAACCTCCTCCCTGGGGGCATGAAGTTCATCTTGGGGTGGCATGCCAGTTTTCCAGGCAGTCAGCCAAGCACAAGGTGGCAGAGCGTCGCGGAGTTCAGCACTCACAGAGTGCAGCCCTTCCCAGGTGCATTTGCTGTGGGAGCTACAGTGCTGCTCTAAAGTCAGAGGTAACGCAACTTCCTGTTATGGGGGGGGAAGAAAAGGATTCAGCATTCTAGGAAGAACAAAATGGGGTATAAGAAGTAAGTGCAAGTGGCCCTGAGTGGTGTCACTAAGTGGATTGGGCATCAGCCTGCAAATCAAAAGGTTGCTGGTTTTATTCTCAGACAGGGCACATGCCTGGGGACACGTGAATGGCAACTGATGGTACATCGATGTTTGATGTTTCTCTCCCTCTCTTTTTCCCTCCCTTCTCCTCTCTCTAAAACTAAAAGAATACAATCTTAAAAAAAAAAAGAAATAAGAGTAAGCGAAGTGCACTTTGTGACTCAGCTTAAGATAAAGGCCTCTTTGGGAAAAGCAGCAGAGGAAAAGAGAAAGAACATATTGAATTTAATAATCAATTATTTCTTCTGTTCTTAGCTTTCTAAGTCACTATCATGAATTCTTTACAAATTATCCAATAGAATGAATAAATGCCTCTTAATGCTATTTTCTCAACTGGCAAAGAAAAATTGCATTGCACAAGTAAAACAGGAAAGGAAGACTTAATTCAAGACTATTGCAATAGGAAGATAGGTTGAACTCAACTCCTCTGCAACAAAAACTGGTGAATTTTTAAGCATTGGGGCAAGCTACTGGGAAAGTACTGCTGATCAATGTGATTGGGCCATCCGTGATTTCTAATTGGCACTAATCAAAGTTAGGCTCCTATCCTTCTGCAGACACTAGGCTCTGTTTTCCGTAATGATTACATTTCAAAGAGATGGATCCTAGAGAAACATCCCCAGGTGGCAAGACTGGGAGGGGGCTGGGAGAAGGTTTATGTCTCAAAAGGGCAAAGAAAGGATTTGCAATTCCAAGTTTTGTAAAGTATATGCTGTAACAAAAGGGAGGTGAGGAAGAATCCTTACTAAAATTAGTTAAGTTGTGGGTAATGTTAAGGCCATTTTAGTCATGATAACTAAGCATTTAGCGTATCAGATAAATAAATCCTTTTTTTCTAGACCCATCCATCTTAAAAGTCTTCTCTATCAATTTAAACTGGTGTCTCACCAGGCCTGATGCACAGCTATCAACCTAGGAGGTCTTTTTTTCCTCTCTCTGTTACCCCATACATTGATTTGGTAGCCTGCATCCTTCATCAATACCAAAGACATGATGCAAAAAAATAAATTTTTGAAAATTCAAGTGTTTGAAAATGTGTTTTTCTGGTTTTGCTCTTGACAAATCATTGGGATGTGTATAGAATTCTAAGTTAGAAAGCATTTTTTCCTCATAATTTTGAACATATTTTTCTACTCTCTTCTAACTTGCAATGTTGCTGTTGGGAAGGCTAATGTCACTTTGTCCTCAAGTCCTTGAAAATGAATTCATTTTGTCTCTAAAAATTTCCAGAAAAGTCCTGTTATTTTGAAATTGTATTCATTATGCTGAACCTTCAGTGAACCTCTTACTCTGAAATCACATGTTCTTCAGCAGTGAAAATGTTAATACATTAATTCTTTGAAATTTTTCTCCCCTCTACTTTTTTCTGATTCTCTTTTAGGAACTGTTATGAGTCAGATATTGGGTCTCATGGATTTATCATCTAATTTTCCCTCCTTTACATTTCCTTGCCATTTGCTTTCCTTTAAAATTCTGTTATTGATTTGTTTGTATTTTCTCTGAAATCTCAGTGTTCCTATTGCTTCTTTAAAAAATGTTGTTCCAGGGGGCTTTCGGTCAAGATAGCAGCATAGAGAGACATGGCTCTCCTCTTCTCACCATCATCTCAAAAGTCCAGCTAAAATATAGAACAACCATCACCTCAGAACTGTCAGAAATCAAGCTGAATGGAAGTTTGACAACTATGAAATTAAAGCAACCACATTCATCCAGACCGGTAGGAGGGACACAGATGTGGAATGAGCTGGTCTCCCAACTAAGTGTGGAGGATAAAAATTCAGCCAGGGTATCTCAGGAGCAAGGACTCTCAGCCTTTCACAGACTGCCCAGCCCTGGGTTCCAGTGCCAGGAAGATAAGTCTCCACAACTTCTGGCTGCCAAAACCAGAGGGTATTGAGTCAGCGCAGAAACTCCTGGAATTCCAGGCAGTTCCTATTAAAGGACCCACACATGGAATCACCTACTCCGACTCTCTCCCTCAGAGCTCCAGTGCTGGGGTGGCAGCTTGAAGGGCACCAGTGGCACACTGGGAGAAGTGGAAGCATCTGGCATCAGGGTGAACAGAGGCCAATGTGCCTTTTCTGAGTCCTCTCCTGTATAGCCGCAGAGCTAGCAGGCTGGTACTGTTACAGAGCAGCAGAAGGTCCGTTATTGTCCGCCGCCTTATGGAAAGATGCCTCTCAAAGCCAGAGATTTGTGAAAAGGAAAGGAAATGTTTATTTAATGCTATACAGAATTAAAGTAGTGACTTAACATCTTCATTAATATATCAAAGTCCTTTAGGATACCCACAGATGCCCACAGTGCTTCCTATCTCCCTCTGCCCTAAGTCAGGGTACCGTAATCCGTACTTCAGGAAGAGAAGCACACGTCCGGGATAGCTCAGGAAGGGCAAGCCCTGGGCAAAACACGGGTGGGGGCTGACCTTGGCCTACACCACCCAAGAAACCCCAAGGCCAGCATACCCAGTGGACAGCTACAGATCATGTTGGAGCACTACCACCTGCTGATCGCAGCACAGCTGATCCTCCATGAAGGGCAGAGATTAGTGGTAAGTGGTCACAGCCAATCCTTGCAGCTGACTGGCCTAGGTAAATCCCTCATATTGATGCCAACAGCAACAAAGGCTCAACTACAAGAAGGTGTATTCAGCCTACATGGAGGGTGTACCTCAAGTACCCAGTTTAGGTGATAGAGGAGGCTGTGCCACTGGACCCTACTGGACACTTACTACACTAGACTATACTACCAAGACACAGAGTCAATGCAGCTCTATCTAATACATAGAAACAAATACAAGGAGGCTTCCAAAATTCGGAGACAAAGAAACACGACCCAAGTGAAAGAACAGATCAACACTCCAGAAAAGAGGTAAATGAAACAGAGATAAACAATCTATCAGATGCAGAGTTCAAAACACTGGTTATTAGGATTCTCAAGGAACTTAGTGAGGACCTCAACAGTATAAAAATACCCAGTCAGAAACGAAGGCATACATTAATTGAAATAAAAAACAATTTACAGGGAAACAATAGTAGAGTGAATGAAGCCAAGAATTAAATCAATGATTTGGAACATAAGGAAGCAAAAAAACAACCAATCAGAACAACAAGAAGAAAAAAGAATTCCCCCTCAAAATGAGGATAGTGTAAGCAACCTCTGTTGGACAACTAATGTTGGACAACTTCAGGAGGTTGCTTGATAGTTGCTCGCAACTATCAACAACTGAACCTAAAAAATAAAAAACAAAAACAAGCTAAGCAAACAACCAGAATAGGAAGAAAATCATAGGTATGGGGAGCATTTGAAGGGTTATCAGCTGGGAGGGGAACAGTGGAGAATGGGGGAAATAGTGCAGGGATTAGGATGCATAACTGGTCAAAATAGGACAAGATAGGACAAAATAGACAGGAAGATGTCAAGAATAGCATAGGAAAGGTAGAAGCCAAAGAACTCACACTTACAACCCATGGACATAGACTAAGCAGGCAGGGATTGCTGGAGGGAAGGGGGGTACTGGGCAGAGGGGCAAAGGGAAAAAATTGGGACAACTGTAACAGCATAATCAATAAAATATACAAAAAAGAATCAACCAATAAATGTATAAATAAGTGGAAAAATAGTCTGTTTTTGTTTTGTGTATATAATATTATCATTCATTTTTCTGAGAATATAGCCTCAAACATGTTATGTTAAAAATCCCCCTTTTTTCTTTTTTGTCTTCTGGAGTTCTTTGTTTTTTAACGATTATTTAGTTGGTTTGTATTTCAACTGCCTTTTAAGTTGGAGAATTTTTCAAACGGGTAACCCTCCACTGTCCATCCATACTTAAGATGTGGCATTAGGAACTACTAGCAGACTCCTAGGGTGTTAAAACTGGCACACACAGGTTTCATTAGAGAAACTCTGAGTGTATCTTTTTTTTTAAAGATTTTATTTATTTTTAGAGAGAGGGGGAAGGAGGAAGAGACGGAGGGAAACATTGCTGTGTGAGATGTATGAGAAATGTCTGTTGGGTTGCTTCTCACACACCCCGACCTGGGAACCTGGACCACAACCCAGGCATGTGCCCTGACTGGGAGTCAACTGGCAACCTTTCATTTTGCAAGCCACGACTCAGTCCACTGAGCCACCCCTGCCAGGGCACTGTCTTCTCTGAATGTCAGTATCTTTGCTAGATACTCTGTTCATGCACTATCCCCCCTCCCCACCCCAACACGACATTTCTCCATTCTTCTCCATTCTATTCTGTGTCCCAGAATGCTGACCCTGACACACCTGGGCTCCTTAAACAACTGAACTCATGTGGTTGGGCACTATGAGGGTATTGATGAGAAGGCGACAAAGGTCAGGGTATTGCCCTCCACCCGTCAATTCCCTCCCTCCTTCAGCACAAAGTCTCTAGCAGTATCTATAGCTTTGCACACTTCAGTTTCTGTTCTGAGGGTTTTATCCCATTGTTATACTTCTCACTCACCTCTATTTTTCTTCAATATCCTTTCAACCTTGGTGATACAGTGGCTTCCTACTGTTGCTAGTTGCTAGGTAACTCATCACTGTTTATTTTGTTCACTTACAGACTGTGAGCAGTTGCTTTTAAAATTTTTTTAAAGACTGTATTTACTTATTTTTAGAGAGAAGAAAAGGGAGAAGGAGAGGGAGAGAAACATCAATGTGTGGTTTCCTCTTGTGCACCCCCTACAAGGGACCCGGCCCACAACCCAGGCATATGCCTGACTGGGAATCGAACTGGTGACCATTTGGTTCACAGGCAGGCACTCAGTTCACTGAGCCACACCAGCCAGGACAAGAGTCTTCATTAACCTCTCATTCTTTGAATCTTCTACAGGGATTATGCTTTCCTGCCAGGACAGTATCTATAGGTCTTTTCTTTGGAAGCTTCACTTTCTCTGGAGAATTCTGTAATAGTGTTCTGGGCAATGGGAAAAGCACATGCCTGACCTCCAATGCTCACACACCTAGGAGAGTTGGGGTGGGGGCTCAAGTTTTGATATATAGTCTTTATTGCTGCATTTTCTTAATTTTATGGCAGTAGCTTTCCCTGTCTGCTGTTACCCTGGTGTTTTTGAGATTCACTCTCTACAGAGTAAATATCCAGTTTCTTGGTAGGGTTGGATTACAAGAGGGATGGAAGAAAGGAACATTTTGTCTAATTGCCTCTCAAAGAGGCTTTTAATGAATCTTGTTTTCAGCCCCATGTGTCACCCCAGTCTTGAGCAGTAATGGCTGCCTTTAAGTCCTGAATCTTTCCTGAGTTCCACAGTATGAAGTGATCTGCTCCTCACTGGTATATGCCATATGTTTTCAATGCTATACATTTTTCTCAAAGCACTCCTTTCTTTGCACCCCCCAAATTTCAAAAATTTATGTGTTCCTTTTCATTTAGTTCAGAGTACTCTTTACTTTCTCTTGAGATTTCCTCTTTGACCCATTTGTTACTTAAAAATGTATTATTCAATTGCTAAGTATTTGGAGAATTTCCTGATTCATTTTGGTATTGACTTGTAGTGTAATTCCTTTATGATCTGAGAGCAGATATTGTATGATTTTCATTGTTTTAAATGTGTTAAGGTGTGTTTCGTGACCCAGTATGTGGTCTATCTCGGTGAAGGTTCTATGTGAGCTTAGGAAAAATGTGTATTGTGCTGTAGCTGGATGAAGAAGTCTCTGGATGCGCATTGTATCCAGTTGATTGATGGTGTGGTTGAGTTCAGCTGTGTCCTTCCTGATTTTCTGCCCACTAGACCCGTCCATTTCCGATGGAGGGGCGTTGAAGTTTCTAACTATGATAGTAGGTGAGTCAATTTTTCCTTGCTGTTCTGTCAGGTTTTGCCTCATGTATTTTGAGGCTGGTCATTATGTGCATGTACATTAAGAGCTGTTATCTTCTCTTGGAGCAGAGAAAAAAACAAAACGTTCTAATAGGGACATTCATGATTTACTAAGTGTTTTGTGTTTCTAAAACCTTTCCTTTATGTCCTCCCCAAATCTTCCAAACAATGGTATAAAACTCGTTTTATTCGCCAGTGCGCCCTGGCATGGACAGCCTTCAAGGGAAAGAGCTGACCCGTTAGGAGTTAACGCTGCACACAGAGAAAAGCAGCATTTAGGTTCCGCAGCTTTTTGTTTTCTTCTTTCTTTTCCTTTTTTTCATTCAACAAATATTAACTAGGCATTATACTACCTGGTATGGATTATAAATGTGTGTTCTCAATACATTTACAATTTCATTGGAGACACTGAGAATTGCACTGATGTGCTGGAAAAGTGAGGACATTTTGTGAAGTGCTTTAGTTGAGCAAGGCACCAAGCACTTGGTATAGAGAGGAACAAATGAGACAGTCTCTGTCCACAAAGGGCCTACATTTCAGGCAAGGGAGGGTAGAGCATAAGGATTAATAGAGAATAGAACTGAAAGTAACATTCTTGAGAGTGCAAAGGTTTTCGAAGGAACCATGAACCTGATGCTGAATGACACATTCAGGAGCAGCCAAGCCATTCATTGTGGTGTGTGGTGCGGGGAAGGGCACAGTGGGAAATCATGCAAGGTGAACGAGAGAGCAGACTGTGACAGGATTAGTGTATCTTGAACTTCATCCTTAAAACTGTGGAGATATTTTCAAGAATTTTAATATGAGGTGTGGGATACAAATAGGTTTAGATTATAAGAAGACTTGGGAGCACTGTAAAGGGGACAAGGTGGCAGGGTGACCAGAAAGAAGTGATTGCAGTACAGTTGTCACAATGACCTTGTGTTGATGGGGCTCTAACTGGCAGGGGATCTGGGCGAAGAAGAAAACAGGAAGGATCTTGCAGTGGGTGTTTAAAGTTTATAGAATCCAGTAATGAGTTACTGGTGTGGAAGAAGAGGCAGAATGAAAACATGAAGAAAGAAGATCTAAGATAATTCTTGGGCTTCTGGCTTAGGAAACTGATTTCAAGGGATTCAAAGGTCTTTTAGAGCTATTAAATGCACACAAATGATATTTGGAAAGATGAGATTCAAGAGCAAATAGAAAAACCAGATTGAAGTAATGGGCCTAATATATAATGTTTGCTTATGGGAGGATATTAGAGCCTAGATGTTTGTAGTTAAGACTCCAATTTGAGTTCCTAATGTTTTTCTAATGTCTGTAGCTCAGGAGGTCCAGAGGAAGATTACACACTCCAAGGGAAAATGTAGTCCTTGTGCTGGAACTGAGATTGGATACAGTGGAAGAGGTCTGGGGAAATCACTGAACATCCTGAGAAACACAGCCTGCTGGACTGACTGTTCAGTGCCTGTGGAACATGATTTACAGCAACAGGAAACAGCAAGTGTGTAGCCATGTAATTGTGTGTAAAATGTGGCTGAATAGGCAAATGTGTAGAGACAGAAAGTAGGCTCCTCATTGAAAAGCATGGAAAGGATGAGGGAACAGAGAGTGATTACTAATGAGTAATGGAGTTTCTTTTTGGGTGATGAAAATGTTCTGGAATTCAATAGTAATAATAGTCGCACAAATTTGTGAATATAATAAAAACAACTGTATACTTTTAAAGAGTAAATTTTATGGTATGTGAGTTACATCTCAATTTTTTAAAAAATATATTTTATTGATTATGCTATTAAAGTTGTCAGTTGTCCCATTTTCCCCCTTCCTACTACTCCACCCTGCACCCCCCCCACCCATATTCTCCCCCTTTAGTTCATGTCCATGGGTCAAACACATAAGTTCTCTGGTTCTACATTTCCTATACTATTCTTAACATTCCCCTGTCTATTTTCTACTTACCATTTATGCTACTTATTCTCTGTACCTTTGGCCCCTCTCTCCCCATCCCACTCCCCTGTTGATAACCCTCCATGTGATCTCCATTTCTGTGGTTCTGCTCCTGTTCTAGTGGTTTGCTTAGCTTGTTTTTGTTTCTGTTTTAGGTTCAGTTGTTAATAACTGTGAGTTTGCTATCACTTTACTGTTCATATTTTTTATCTTCTTTCTCTTAGATAAATCCCTTTAACATTTCATATAATAAGGGTTTAGTGATGATGAACTCCTTTAAATTGACCTTATCTGAGAAACACTTTATCTGCCTTCCATTCTAAATGAAAGTTTTGCTGGACAGAGTAATCTTGGGTGCAGGTCCTTGCCTTTCATGACTTGGAATACTTCTTTCCAGCCCCTTCTTGACTGCAAGGTCTCTTTTGAGAAATCAGCTGACAGTCTTATGGGAACTCCTTTGTAGGTAACTGTCTTCTTTTCTCTTGCTGCTTCTAAGATTCTCTCCTTATTTTTAATCATGGCTAATGAAATTATGATGTACCTTGGTGTGTTCCTTCTTGAGTCCAACTTCTTTGGGACTCTCTGAGCTTCCTGGACTTCCTGGAAGTCTATTTTCTTTGCCAGATTGGGGAAGTTCTCCTTCATTATTTGTTCAAATAAGTTTTCTATTTGTTGCTCTTCCTCTTCTCCTTCTGGCACCCCTATAATTCAGATGGAGGTTCCTAAACCTCTCCTCATTTTTTTGAATTCTTGTTTCTTCCTTCTTTTGTGTTTGGTTGTTTTCTTCCTTCCTTCTGGTCCATTCCATTGATTTGAGTCCCAGTTTTCTTCCTATCACTATTGGTTCCATGTACAGTTTCCTTTATTTCACTTAGCATTGCCTTCATTTTTTCATATAATTTGCAACCAAATTCAACCAATCCTGTGAGCATCCTGATTACCAGTGTTTTGAACTGTGCATCTGATAGATTGGCCATCTCTTAGTCATATGTTTTCTGGAGCTTCGATCTGTTCTTTCATTTGGGCCATTTCCTTTTTTTGTCTCAGTGCACCTGTTACATAGTAAGGGGCAGAGCCTTAGGTGTTCACCAGGGCAGGACAACCCATGTTGCTGTGTTGTGACACTGTATGTGGGGAAGGGGTCAAGAGGGAACAATGGTGCTTACTCTGCTGTCTGCTGGATTTCAGTCATTTCCCCCGCTACCCACAAGCAAAGTGGGCCCTTCTGGTACTGATTCCTGGGTGTCCCCTGTGGGTCTCTCCAATGAACTCTCCTGTGAGGCTGGGAGTTTCTCCCACTGCCACCCCCCCCCACACACACACAGGTGTTTTCAATTGGTGGTTTGAGACTTTATTTTCCTGTGCTGGGACCCTGGTTTTGAAGTCTGTCACTCCTCAGATGTTCCTCCCAGTTTATCTGAGCATGACCACATGCTCCACCAGCTGCCACCTTGCCAGTCTGCCAGCTGCTGCCTTGCTGACCAGCTATAGCCTTGTGCACGCCGCTCCACAATCCATTGCTTCGCTGAGTCCACCAGCCTCTGCCTTGCCATGAGTCCTCTCTGCCCAGCTGCCCATCTCCGCCCCTCCTACCAGTCTGGATGACTGTTTCTTCTTTAACTCCTTGGTTGTTGGACTTCCATGCAGTTTGATTTTCTGTCACTCGTGGTTGTTTTTTTTTTGGGTTTGTTTTTAAGTTGTTGTTGTTGTTCTTTTGGTTGTTGTCCTTTTGGTTGTTGTTGTCCTTTTGGTTGTGATGGAGGTGTCTACCTCCATCTTGGCTGGAAGTCCTCTCAATTTAAAAAAAAATATATATATATAGCCAGCTCTCAGGGCTCAGGTGCCACCAAAAAGATGGTGTGGGGCACCTCATTTTCTTAGGCCCTTCCGGCCACAGCACTATCTTCTGATATAGGCCCAGCTCATCTCACTGGAGACCTCTGCCTTGGTCAGCAGAAGATTTGTTTAATACAGTGGCTTTTAGTACTCCTGGCCACTTACAGCTTCTCTGATCCTTAGAGGGGAACATGTTATCTGTGGGCCAAAATAGAACAGGGAGAGGAGACAATCATTCAACTGGCTCAGATGAAGTGTCTGCAGCTTCTGGCTGGCACACAGACATTTTCTGTAGGATACCAAAATTCACTCCAACAAAGACACAAAAGTACACAGAAACACACACCAAACGCGTATCTAACAAGGAACCATAATCTCCCTCTCCTTCATCTTCATTATGTCTGAAACCTTATCAACTTTTCGATTAGGTTAGAAAATAATGATGACATACTTAAATTTCATTTTAGTAAGATTGAAATGAGTTTTTCATACCCAAAATTTGATACTACATGTTTTGTGCAACACGACACAACAAAAAGATCGTGGGCTAAAAAATCAGTAAGGTATGAGGCTCACCACTGCTAGCCTGTGGTCTGGGACAAGTTGTTTGGGACATGTAAGCCTTTGTTTCTTTAACTCCACATTGCAGATAATGCCTAATAATCAAAGGATTAAACTCCATAAAACATGCAAAGTATCTAGCAACCCTTGGCAAGATGTTTCCAATGAACACTGACTCCATTCCTTGTTATGACAAAGGAGGATATAGTTCTCTGGTCCTTCTTCCAGCTTCTCAGCTCCCCTCCCCCTCTTCCCTCCCTACCTCCTTCTCACTCCCTCTCTCTTTCCTCTTTACATTCTTTGAAAAAAATCTTCACCAAAAAAGAGATAACAAAACATAAGAATCTATAAGATTCTTTGAATGTCTTCTTTTTAAAAGAAGGGAAAATAATTGACTCTAATTTAATTTTTACTTGTTTCTATGAGTCATGTAAACATAAGATAAAGATTCTGGCAGCTTGGTGCTTTTCCATTACTTAGGCATAATGATGTAGCTTATAGGTCTCTCTGGTCCTTTCATCATCATTTTTACCCAAGCCATGTTCAGATAGGGTATCATTTGCATGACAGCAAGACAGTTACTTTAATACGCAGTAATAAAGAAAACAGACAGAACCCAAACAAGAAAATAGAACACCTTTTTAATAACTGATACATTAAATAAGAAAGTTTTCTTTCATGAGAAAGTTTTCTTATTGACTTTCTGCAGAGACAAGGTCATTAGATTTAATTTTGAGGAACTGATTATATTTTTTCTAGCAAGAGATGGTTTGATTTGACTGAAGTCTGGCTAGGATGCAAAAAGGCTATTAAAATGATTTCCAGTATTTATTTCTAAAGAGCAGTCCATTAATTGCTTGTGAATATTCATCCCTCAAACCTCCTATGCTATTAGGCTTAAAACAGAGTTGTAAGCTTGTGACGTTTTTATTGATATAATTAATAACAAATGTTACCTGTTAACTTGGTTATCACCAAATTGGACATTTGACAAATGTACTCAGGGTCTTGCTCCAGAGAATTTAATATAGATATGAGGCAACATATCGACCTCAAAAGATGAAATCAAGAATATTACTGTGGAAGGGAAAGAAAGGTGGAGAAAGCACTTACCAAGTTTTGGAAAATCAAAAAATAATAATTTTTAAAACTAATTCTTTATAGGTTTCTCCGAACACCATGCTCAAATAGTTCAGGACATCTGGTTCAATATTAAAAAATAGTTTGAAATGCCAAAATCAAGAAGAACACTACAAAAAGCAAAAAAAATATACAATATGTAGAGATTAGATAATGAAAAAACCCCTATCACTTTGCTTCATTCCTCACAGTACAACCAGGAAAATCTTGCTTCTGTATAATCAGAAAACCTAAGGAGAAATAGCAGTGAAATCTTTCCACCCTATTATAATTCAACAAATTGTAACCTTGAAAATTGTACTGAAATGTGTACCAATGGATCTCAATTGCAAAATGGTATAGGCAACTAGATTTGAAAATGTAGTCTAATGACCCAGAAAAGGATTTTTAAATCAGGCCACATTAATTTGGAATTTGTCCTTGGACTGAGTTGATATTTACCTTCATATTATTTGAAAGAAAAATGAGAATGTAGGAAGGATTTTACTTTTATTTAAAGAAACAGGCAAATTTCAAGCTTTAAGCACTAACCTTTACTGTGTTAATCCTTGACCTGTGTGAACAGGCAGGGTGGGGATGGAAGGGAGGTGAGGAACAGGATAAGAGGTGAACGCTTGTGTAGACTTTGCCAGGCATAATCACTAGGTAGCTGGAAAGGAAATTGGGTTCTAGGAGGCTGGGGTGGTTACTGTTTCATCCCATATTACAGATAGGAGCTGCAGCTGACAGGTTGCCTGTGCACAATCCCACAGCTTGGAATCAATTCAAAGAATTGATTCTAGAATTCTAATAATTCTAGTTTATTGCCCCTAAAGCCCACACTTTTCCTATGAGGCCATCTTCAGAAAGACAATGCAAAATTCTTACAGCATACTTGCTCAACAAAACACCTCCATGATTAACCCTCCTCCCACAAGAAGAATAAGAGCTGGCCAGAGTGGCTCCAGGTTCCCCACCCCTACTCTCTCCAGTGCCCCTGCTGAGGCTGTGCTTTTCTCACTTCCATGCCACTGGAGGACACTGATGTGAACTGAGGTCTCAAGAGCTAGAAATGAAGATACCCCACTTCCCTCACATGTCAAGGTTGCCTGTATATATACATGCCACTCTTTTGTACCATGTGGGGTTCAGAGAAATTGGATGCAATCCTTGTTAATAAGATGCTTATAGGCTGATTAGAAGACAAGGGAGGTCTTGCTTTTACCGCTGAAAAATAAATACAGTTAGAACTTCAGGCAACTATGGAGGAAAAGTCGAAAGACACTTTTGATCAAGAGGACTTTCAGAGGTCCTACATATTAGACCACACAGGTGGGAATCAAACTCATGAATAAATACATAATTATATGTGGATCTGTGTAAGTGAAAACATTACTTTATTCCTTTTGCTATACCCCTTTTCTTGTTTTTAGTACTTTCACTCCTTATATCTTATTGCCCATCTGGAGTCTCCAGACTACCTGAGCCCTGCCTCAACTGTGCAGAACAATTTTATGCTCAACATCTTTCTTTTTCTCTCCCTTCAAAACTCACCAGTCCTATTTCCCCATTCTCAGTACTCTGCTCTCTCCCAGGAAAATTCAAATTTAAGTATCAGTTCTCCCAGATAAAAATTATGCTTTAATGGTTATAGTGAGTTACGGTTGCTGGTAATATTAACCATCAAGTTAGGCTATGTAGATATTTTTAGGAAGATCATAAAAGTCACTTTCAATGGACTGCTTATTATGTATTCTTGCTCAGACCATATCTTAAACAATGGTTCCTAAACCAAGTTATCTTAGGAAGTTTTTTCATTAATTTTATTATAACTTAAAAAATGAATACAATCAGTATTTTAAACCAGAAGTACCTCAACCTTTGTTCAAGTTACTTAAGAGGGGGAAAAAAAGAAGGGCCCGAGTAACCTTGCTTAAATTGGTAAAAACACACAAACAAACAAAAAAAAAAACAACAAACCAATTCATTTTAGACACTTCAAATGTTTCAATAATTTGCCTATGAGTCACTCTGCCTTGTTATAAATTTACATTGTCTTTATCTTCACATTTTCACTGTATTTTATGATTAGTGACCCTTAATAAGTATTGAAAACTCAGAGTTCAATGTATTTGAGGACCCACTATACCTCCACCTATATAAAACAGAAAAATAGTCTTGCATGTAAATCCTACCTTTGAGAAATGTGAAAAACAAAAAGACAACTAGATTTGCCATTTAAATACATATCTCAGAATTTCAACAAATACTTGAGACCTGCCATGTAATTGTTAAGCTATTTGTCTGTTAAAAACAGCCTCAGTTGGCTTCTATGACCTTGCATAAGGGTTTCAGATCCAAAATAAGGTATACTTAGGAACATTGGTAAGGGAAAAAAGCTAACTATAACTAGCATAAGCATAACTGACTTTGACATTTCCTTAAGAAATAATTTTCCAAGGAAAAGATTTGTAAATAGGTTGCTCTGGCAACTATATTTCCTAAATCTCAACAAGCAATTCATTTTTGCTATATAAGATAAAGCATTATGAAATGTAATTAAGGTGGGAGAACTATAATCTTGGAAAATAATAAATATGAGAAAGCACAGTACTATAAGGACTGAAGCTAATGGTGAGTAAGTCATTCTACATATAAAGATTCAATAGTAAATTCACCAGTGTCCCCATCACTGTGTAAGGGACTGGTCAGCGCTCATTTAGAAATAAAGTCCTGTAATTTCCACCACGATGTTACTTGCCCCAGGGGATTTCATGACTCCCCACTCTCCAACATCAGAGTTACCAAATGGCTGTGTAATATTGATTTGATTTTGTAAATAAACATCTGATAAGAAACACAATTTACTGATAGCTCCATAGGATTCTAGCCTAGTTCTTAGTCATTTTTGGTTATTAACGAACAAATTGGGGTTATTATGTACGAATAAACTCTTACAGGATGATTCAGGTTCACAGAGCGTATTTACCCCTGACTAAAATGAAGAAATTTGCTTACAGCATCTGCACGCTGGAGAATACGTGATGTTCCCATCCGGACGGTGACACCCTGGGACTCTAGCCCTGAAGAGCAGCTCGCCCTTTTGCTCGGCACCTTCTTCATTACCACAGCAAATGTTGTTTTTAAAATTAAGCATTATTACTTTCATCCTTTTTGCATGCATGCTTAGGACTAATTTCTATTGTCTTGGTCTAACTTTGGGAAGGATTAATCACCCACATATTTATATGGGTGTGTTAGGAAGCAAATTTGTAGTCTGGTTACTTTGAATATTGTGTCAGGCAGTGTTTTAGAAGGGAACAATGCCCTGCAGCCAATCAGTAAAGGAGAGGGAGTAACTCAAAAAACATGAATTGGCTCCCATTTCTGGAACAATAAGGACCGTCTGTGGGACCAAGAGATATGCCAGCTGTCGCAATGCAAACATTTAGGGCATTTGGAGCGACACAGCCCAGGCTGGGGCCCTTGGGCAGGCAGAACATGCTCAATTAATGACTTGCTTACTCGCAACTAGCAATACCTATGGCCAGGTGCCTTTTTAAATATTGTAGAATTTTGAAGCCAGATGATGCATTAGTGGTGAGCTGGGCCAAATGTTTACTATTTCTGAAGAGAGGAAGCTGGGCCAAAAGTTTCAGAATTTGCCTGCATATTTCCAAATTCACACAGTCTCCTAGAGTAAGCTGGGACCTTTGGATCATTGGTTTAGAGCTTTCTATAGCCCCACCCTTTTTTCCATTTTTAACTCCACTGAGGGACACAGCTTGCACCATTTAATCCTTGCTGTAGTTCCATCACTTAAAGGCATTATATTAATCAGAGGTAAAGAATTATTTTATGTAGGTCTAATTAACCTCAAATTGACTCATAGTGGTCCCAACCTTTATTTCCCCAAGTAAATCCAATATGGCAATTGAGTCTAATCAATTCAACATGTGTTTTGGGGATAATATGCTTCTGTTTGGGGTAGGAGAGGAGGCACCACCAGTCTGCTGAGCAGAAAGTTTCAAATGCCACAAAAGAGTAGAAAGGAACTAAGCCATCCTGGCCAACAAGGTAAAGGGATAGCTCACCACCAAGGTAGTCAGAAGCCAGGCTGACACGTACTCCGTCTTTACTCTTAGATTAGGAAAAAAGTCTCTGAAGAATTACTATCCTGAGGCAAAGTGAATGTATATATTTTTCACTTTAAATAGTCCCAAACTGCATCCAAAGAATCTTTTTCCACAATAGATACACAGTCAATGAAAAAATGGCTCTCATCTAGGATATTTCCCACCATATGTGAAAATAACTTATGAAAAATGGCATCATAGACTTTGTTTCCACAAATCCAGTTTAATTAACCCACTCAGTTCATCAAATATATAGCAGGGAAGTGTGGAGAGAGCAGATGGCCCAGGACAGTTTGCCTGTGGGGACACTCAACTCGTAAGTCTTGTGCAGTGTGTCATCAGCAACATCTAACACGAAGGACAGTATGTTGGCCTCAAGCTTAACTAATGTCTAAGTTTAAATGGTGCCGGGCAATCCTGAAGTGAAACTAACATTTCAGGGCTCACCCAGGAATTAATGTATAACTTTTTTTGCTGTTTCATTCATTCACTCATAAAATGTTTATTGATCATCTATATGCTAATTACTGTGCCAGGCACTAAACATACAAGTCAAATGTAACAGGAGTCTTGCCTTTAAAGAGCTCATAGACTAGTTCCAAGGACTCTTATGTACTCCCATCATCACACCAGTGTTATTTAAAGCTGGTTTCCATTCTGATTGCTCAACACCTGAGCCCCACTGGTGTTTAAATGTTTTGAATATGCTCTACTACCTTACTGTTTGCAATGGTAAATTTCAGGAACATGGAAGAACTTAAAAATATGCCACTGGGTTTTAATAGAGGTGCTCACATGGTCCAGTGGGAAGATCCAGCAAGGAGTGGTGAATTCACGTGATGGTATTTGAGAAAAAGATGTCGGAGCCTGAAAGACTGGAGTCTGGGAATGAGGGGAGGAATGGGAGAAGGGGCTTGAAGTGGCAGGAAAAGTTGGGGCATCACCAGCATTATCAGGGCACACTCTTCTTAATGAATAATACCTGGAAGTAGCTTAAGTATTATTACCACACTATATATATATACACATATATATTATAACTAATACAGTAATTGCATTTAGGTGTGAAAAATGTAAGACTACTTTTCATATTTTCCCCCAAATCAAGGATATCTGGAAGTGTTGATTAAAAATCAATCAATAAATAACTAGGTAAGAATAGGAAAGATTGTACCTTCAAAAATTGGTAAACAGCTTCTTAGATGGAAACTCCCTTTAATTTTCCCTTTCCCGGATGCTGCCCTTCAATCATCACTGAATTCTGGGCTGAGGATGCTCAGCAGGAGCTGTGGGGAGGAAGTTTTTTTAGCTGCCTGACATCCTCTGAACTGGGGCTGATGAAACATAAAAGTATAATAATCATTGTAAATTATTCTGTCTTGTTTCAAATGATCTTAAAAGTTTTGGGGGAGCATTTGAATTAAGAGAATGATTGCAATCCAAAATTTTAAGAATGTAAGAAAACTTAAAATAATTCCATTACTTTAAAGCTTAGGTACCATCATTCTTAATACATATTATTTTACAAATCCTTACATCTTTCAAGATCTAAATAGATTTTTAAATGTTCTTAGAGCTTTAACTTCTTTATTTTCACAGAAATTAATACAGATTCTTATTGGCCTTAGCCGGATAGCTCAGACTGTGGTTAGATTGTCATTCTGATACACCAAGGTTGGAGGTTCAATCCCTGGTCAAGGCACATACAAGAAGCAAACAATGCATATAAATGAAACAACAAATCAATGTTTCTCTCTCCCTCTAAAATCAACAAATTTTAAAAAAAGACTTCTTAAATGTATAAATTAAATATATATTCAAATATCCAATAACAGAGAATGTTGAATTTTATCTTGTTATTTTGTGAGTTAATAAACTTAGAGCTTATGAGTGACACCAGTTGGAAAACCAAAACCATCAGTATTTGGCATAACCTCACTGCAGACAGTGAAGGAGGAAGCTTAGCTATGCACCATGTCTCAATCCTGACCTCTGGAGGCCATTCTGAGAATGACAGAGGATTTCTAGCATTTGAACAGTTGATTCCACTTTAAGTAAATCCTCAAATTTGTTGCTTTGCATTAGTTAAGCTGTCCCAGATCAGGGCAAACAAATGAGGAAACTACCCCATCTTAATCCAGAAGCAACAATTCCAGACTCCTTTTGTTTCTAAAGCAATCCTTAATATTTTCCAAATGACTGAAATTTCTGACTGATTCAGTGCTACAATATCTACTTTATTCATTCTTCCTTCTATTCCTTATAAATAAAGACAAAAAACATTCTCCTTATTTTATTACCAGCAAAATGAGGATCATCAGCAAAAATGGTTCTCAGTTTTCCTGAAGGATCCTTCATCTTTTCTCACAGGTCTCATTTTCTAATCCTGATTTATTTTAATGGGTCCACTCTTATGGTGATTACTACATACCCAGTTGACATTAAAGATCATGTGTCAATGATAAAGAACACATTGATTTATTATGCATTAAGGACATTTCATGTTTCTATACCCATAAGCTACCAAAAGACCATCCTGGATAATTGCAGTTAATTATATGAATTAGCCACTAATAAAATTTAAACCAACAAACGAGCTACTAATAAGACAAATAACTGAAGAAATGTTGCTTAAAGCTCACTAATAATCCTTGTGCCCTAAAAGTATTACCTTGACATATAAACTTGAACAGATGTCAGATGCCATGCAGGAACTTGTTTTTCAGGAACCGATAAAGCTTATGCTGGGCACACACAGCTCATATTTTAAGAATAGAGAACTTACAACTCTAGGATCAGCTCTTCTCTGAAAGACTGATGAGAAGCATCATTCTGGCAGAACCCCAACTTACTACTGCCACACCTTCACCACTACCCACCAATTTCCACTTTCCCATTCCCTCAAGACAATAGAATGTGAATCCCACAAGTGATCAAATTCGAGGGTTGCTGAGAGTGGTATTAATAGGACATAGCACCTTGCTGAATGTGATAGTGATGCAGGGTGCAGCCAGGAGGGAGGCCCCCAAAATAGGGATTTGCAATGGGGCCCAGAGCTCAGGGTGTCCAGGAAATATTAGAGGGACATATAAGATGTCCTCACCCGTTCCCCTACAGGTGTGAGTTGGGGGGAGGGACACATGGAGCAGGGACATGCTGAGCTGTTTTGTAGGGCCACAGCTTTGCAGCTAATCCATGGCATGGTCATTTAACATATCTATAGCCTTTGGCTGGTGGCTTAGATGTGTTAAATAGCTGTGGCCATGCTCTGAGGTGGGGGGGATGGAAAGGACCGCCCCTCCAAGATGTAACTGAGGGCAGGACCCCCGAGTTACAGTGCCTGTGTGGGAGCCTGGAGATGATTGGCTCCAGGACATGGGGATATACCTGCCCAGACTCACAATGGCAGCCCAGGAAACTTGGAATAATACAGGAATGCTGGCAGGTGTAACCGATTGTAGGAGGAGTCGGAAATGGGGCTGCAGAGGAGGATTGGCGGGAGGATTTAAACTGAGACATGGCAGCCATTGAGGAGAGAGAACCACACGCTTTTGGCAAAGTCAGGACCCCTGCAGCCCTATGAGGGAGAATCACCATGTGACTTTAGCAGAGAACCACCACTTGGCTTTGCCTGATTGGCGACCCCCTCCCTGCAACTTAGGTGAAGGGAGAACCATGAGGCTTTGGCAGAGTGGAGACTCTCTCGCAGCTTTGCCAGAGAGAGCCATGCGGTTTTGCCAGAGTGCAGACCCCTGCAGCTTTGGTGGGGAGAAGAACCATGAGGTTTTGGTCAGAGTGGGGACCCCTGCAGCTTTGGTAGAAGAGCACCCCATGGCTTTGGGGTGCACTCTTTAGCCACATGGCTTAGGAAGCAGGAGAGACTTTGCCTGGAAGAAGGGTGAAAGAACTCTTGCCAGTAGGCTATGAGAAGGTGCCACATGGCTTTGGGTTAATCAAAGATCCTGCCTGGACGACGACACAGCTGACGGTGTCAGGAGCCTGGATCCCAGACGTTTGCTTCTTTTCCTGAGTTACGGTACCCTGAATTAGGGGCAGGGGAGAAAGGAAGCACTATGGGCATCCTGGGTATCCAAAAGGACTTTGACATTTTAATGAAGACATTGGGTCGCTACTTTAAGTCTGTATAGCTTTAAATAAACATTTCCTTTCCTTTTCACAATCTCTGGCATTGAGAAAGGTCTTTCCATCTGGCAGCTGAGGATGGAGCCCAGTAGGGGGTCCGTTCAGTAATAGTATATTGTGACCCCCTGGGCCCTTTGGCCCTGCCTGTGAGAGGCATATGCCTGTCTGTATGCCTGCTCTGTAACAGTTTTTGGCATCCCTGGGTGGGCCAATAATTGCCTCCCTTGGACCTGTGTTCTGTAACAATAAAACCAAAACTAAAATGGAGAATGGAGTTGCTTGATGTTGGGGAAAAAAATGAAGTTGGCCAACACAGGAGCAATTAAGAAAGAGAAAATTTAACCTTGTTTAAGTTGCAGGAATTTATAGCTTTTTTCGGAATTCAACAGAGGACGCCAGGCATTCCCCAAACACCAAATCTGTTCATGCCATGTCTGGACTTCCTTGTTCCCCTGACTCAACCATCCTGATCCAAATAAGAAAAAAGTCCATTAGGCAGCCAATCAGCACAAAAAGCCAAATAAATTCCTCTCTTACCCCTATAAGAACTCCTTATTCTGTGAGCAACTCAAAGCTCATTGCTTCAGCGGCCTCAAGCATCCTGGTTTGCAGGTCAAAGCCTGTGCAATAAACTCATCTTTCTGCCTTGTTTTACTCTGTGCAGAGTTTGGTTTTGACATATATATTTGGTCATTCAGATAACTAAAATATATTTCTTATATATATTTGGACAATATCTGGTCTCTTGTCTTCAGTTCCGGAAATCCATTTAGAGCCACAAAAGTATTATTCATAACAAAACCCTTCCCACCACAATTGGGTTTATGTTGATCGCTGTCTTTTGGGAAGCACCTAAGGCTAGAGGTTGGTTGCCAGGGAAACCAACCCTGTGATTAGAGGGTTGGAACTTTCAGTCCCACCCCCTGACTTGCAGAGAGGAGAAAGGGGGCCAGAAACTGAGTCAATCACCAAGGCCAATGATTAATCAATCGTGCCTATGTAATGAAGCCTCCATAAAACCCTGACAGGATTCAGAGAGCTTCCAGGATAGGGAACACCTTGTGATTCCGGGCCAGTTTTGCACCTGCTTTCTGGAAGCTCTACTCCACTTCCCTATACTGTGCCCTATGTGTCTCTTCATAAGGCTATTGATTTGCATCCTTTAAAATTCTTTGTAATAAACTAGTGATCCAGTGAGTAAATGGATTTTCTGAATTCTGTGATCTGCTCTAGTAAATCAATCAAACCTGAGGAATGGGTTACTGGAACTTCTGATTTATGGCCTGTCAGAAGCACAGGTAACAACCTGGGCTTGCAACTGGCATTTTATGTAGAGGGTGGTCTTGTGGGAGTGAGCCCTTTCCCTATGGAATGTGATGCTGTCTCTAGGTAGACCTTGTCAATATGTGTTGAATTATAGGATGCCTAGCTGTTGCCTGGAGCATTGCTTGGTGATGTGGGAGGAAACCAATACCCCCTAACTTTGGAATTGGGTGCAGAGCCCAAAATATTGAGGTTTGCCACCACATCATGAGGCAGAAAGGTAAATCGCTCTGAAGATTGTGGTAAGAGTCTTCTGAGAATCTTGGTTTGTAGGAAGGTTAATTGAGCATAAGCACCCCATGTGGGATGGAGATCAATGAACTGTTAGATTTACTACAGGTGCACAGGGAACCTGCGTCAAAAAGTTAAACAGCAGTTACAGCCAACTAAGGAGAGAGCAATGACCTCTCAATGCAACCAAGAACTCAGCTGCGTTTTGCAAGTCCTTCTTTCTCATTGTATCATTAAAGGGAGGAAACAGATGAAGGTCTCCCTCCCCCCCTCTCTTCAGCTTTGGTGAGATTCTCCAGATAGATACATAGATAGATATAGGGATAAGAAATATACAAAGATTAAGGCAGAGAGAGCTCTCCAGCTCTATATCTGTAATATATAGATACTCACACATACACACATAGAGAGAGAAAGCAATGAATATGAACCAACACTGCCTTCAAGCTGCTCACAATCTAGTAGAGTAAGTCAATATAATTATCTTCAAATAATATACTGAAATGTCACCTGCATAAATAATTATTTAGCAATTTGTTGCAACAAACCTGCTTTCATATGTGGCATGTGTAAAAATCATGTATAGGCTAGTATCTTGAAAAATGCCTATTTCAACCCTGTTTCTTTAATCTAGCCTGACTCAAGTGTGAGCTTCATATCTGCCAGGCTGTGAAGACAAGCTGCAAACACCAAAAGCTGTTTGCAGCCCTCTTCACTTGTCTCTGATCTCTTGCTTTAATCCAATTCATCTTGTATCCTGATTCTTAACTTTGATCTCATCCTTTAAAATTTGCTCTTGTGGACTTCCAGTCAAGATGGAGGCATAGGTAAACATGCTTCACCTCCTCACACAACTACAGAAGAAATTACAACTAGACCTCAAAACAAATATCACCTAGAACTGTCAGAAAATTGAGTTGTATGGAAGTCTGAAATCCAAGGGTTTAATAAAACCACATTTATCCCGACAGAGGGAGGGGCAGAGACAGGGAGGTGGGTAGAGAGGGGCATGGGGACATGATGTGGTGCAGAGAGATGGCAGAACGGGTGGTCCCACATTCACATGTGGTAGATGAAAATTGAGAGGAAACCTCAAGAATGAGGGATCTCAGCTCCAGGCAAGACCACATAGCTCAGAGCTTCAGTGCCAGGAAGATAAATCCCCATAACTTCTGCCTGTAAAAACAAGTGGGGGTTGGGGCAGTGGAAGAAACTGCCAGATTTTCAGGAGACTCCACTTAAAGGGCCTACATGGACTTACAGCTTATGCAGACCCACCCCCTGTGGGATTCAGCACCAGGGAAACAGCTAGAAGGGCACCAGCCACATAAGAAGAGAAAGTGAAGTGACTGGAAACTGGGTAAGTGGCGGGGAAACCTTCACAAGCCAGAAAGTGGTATTGTCACCTTTCTGAGGCCTCCCCCAACAGAGCCACAAAGTAGTAAAGTGTGTTGCCTGGCCTTGGCAATTAATTACCTAAGGCTCTGCCCCACACAATTTATAGGTAACTTTTCTACAATAGGCCACACTACTAAGACAGGGAGTCAAAGCAGCTCTACCTAATACAAAGAAACAAACACAGAGAAGCTGCCAAATTGAAAAGACAAAAAAATATGTCTTTGCCCAAAGCCCAAATGAAAAAAAGAACAAAACTCCAGAAAAAGAAATAAATGAAATATAGATAAGCAATCTGTCAGATGCAGAGTTCAAAACACTGGTTATTGGGATGTTCAAGGAACTCACTGAGTATGGCAACAGCATAAAAAAAAATATCCAGGCAGAAATGAAGTTTACATTAATTGAAATAAAGAAAAATATATAGGGAACTAACAGTGGAGGGGATGAAGGTGAGTTTCAAATCAATAATTTGGAACATAAGGAAGAAATAAACATTCATCCAGAACAGCAAGAAGAAAAGGAATTAAAAAAACACACACAAAAAAACAAGGATAGTATAAGGAGCCTCTGGAACATCTCCAAATGTACCAGCATCTGAATCATAGGGATGTAGGAAGGAGAAAAGGAAGAACAAGGAATTGAAAACTTATTTGAAAAAAATAATGAAAGAAAACTTCTCTAATTTGGTGAAGGAAATAGACATACAAATCCAGGGAGTACAGAGAATCCCAAACAAGTTGGACCCAAAGAGGACCACACCAAGACACATCATAATCAAAATGCCAACGATTAAAGAGAAAGAGAGAATCTTAAAAGCAACGAGAGAAAAGCAAAGAGTTACCTACAAAGGAGTTCCCATAAGACTATAAGCTGATTTCTCAAAAGAAACTTTGCAGGCTGGAAGGGACTGGCAAGAAGTATTCAAAGTGATGAAAAGCAAGGACCTACAACCTAGATTATTCTATCCAGAGAAGCTATCATTTAGAATGGAAGGGCAGATAAAGTGCTTCCCAGACAGGGTAAAGCTACAGGAGTTCATCATCACCAAGCCCTTATTATATGAAATGTTAAAGGGACTTATTTAAGAAAAGATCAAAACTATGAACATTAAAATGGGAACAAATTCACAACTATCACCAACTGTATCTAAAAAACAAATTAAGCAAACAACCAGAACAGGAACAGAGTCATAGATACGAAGATTGTGTTGCCACCCTTCAAGGCCAGGCACTTTCATGGTATTTGTGCAGATGGAAAAATATTCACAGAGCTGTTGGGATGCCTGGCATGTCTTTATTGGCAGGTGGGCAACCCCGCATGCCACAAGCTGCATGCTATCTGCACATCTCATGTTGTGGCCCTTGCTCCCCAGCGTGTCACCCATCGTGCCACCTGTCCCCTTGCATGTCTCTCATCATCATCACCCCCAGCAGGGAAGTCCCCACCTGTTTAAGTACTAGAGGGGAACAAAGCCAGCAAGATGCCAGAATTATATAACATAACATAATTCTGTGCATGTGAGCCCACTTCATGTTATGGGAACAGTTTATCGGACCCATTCTCAAGGCTACAAGAACACTGGTTATCAGGCCCCTCCAAGGCTATGGGAACACTGCTCCCCTTAGTTACCCAGACACCTGGGTGAGGAAGCCAAACTGCCTCCACTTACCCTGCAGAGATCATTTGGAGGGTTATCAGCTGGGAGGGGGAAGGGGGAGAATGGAGGGAAAGTTGCAGGGATTAAGAAGCATAAATGGCAGGTACAAAACAGACAGGGGGAAGTAAAGAACAGCATAGGAAATGAAGAAGCCAAAGAACTTATATGCATGACCCATGGACATGAACTACAGGTGGGGATTGCTGGAGGAAACAGGGGTACTGGGTAGATGGGTGCAAAGGGGTAAAAACTGGGACAACTGTAATAGCATAATCAATCAAATATATTAAAAAATAAAACTTGCTCTTGTGACTTTGGATATGGCATTTATATACTCATATGATCTCTTAGGCTCTTGGCTCATGGCTGTGACTTGGATTTTCCAACCAATTCTCACTGGTGATTAGCACTGGTAGGATACCAAGAGGAACATGTCCCTGTGCGCTTATCCCACAACTCCAGTTATTCATCTAGACTTAACCTTCTCAGACTAATTAGCACCCACAGAAAAACACTAACTACTTAAACTCCATAAATGTGCCCATTTTATAGGGTTTTCACCCTCAAAGATCTTGACACAATGAAAATGGCAGAGACTAAGGTTATTCCTGATCTTCGATTATTATTCTTAGTCTACAAAAGCTCACTGGAAACTGACAAGGTAAGGGTTAAAGTACATAATGAGTCATAACGGCAACTTGAGTGTGTTGACATGTAAGTAGGCCCGATACACCGATACTCCGTTATAGCTACAGAGCCCATTGGGCTTCGCTGGAACCAGTGCCTCTTGGTAAGTAGGTACTGTCCTCTAGCCATGGGGCCAGGTTGAAATGTCGGGGGGGATTTTTGGTTGTCAATGATTGTAAGGTTCTACTGAATTTAGTGGGCATGAATGAACCAAGGACATAATACACTGGATAGTTCAACAAAAGAAAGAATTATCTGGCATCCCTCACAATTTTGTGCCTGACATTAATGTGGGTAAAAACCTTGTTTATAATTTTCTGAGCTTAGACCTCATCTCCTTATGACAGAAGTACATGAAATACTTTTTAAACAATTTTCATTTTAGCAAATTTTCCCAGAATGCTGCTACCATGCAGATTAAGGGACTGTTTAGTTTTGTTTAGCAATTTAATGAGTTGTTCATCATTTCACAAGAAGATATCATAGACAACCATGTCGTTGTGGTAGTTGAGTCACTAAAACCATGTGTATCCATCTGCATTTGTAGCTATTTGCAGTGGTTCTACATAAATGAAATGAGTTATTTGTTATGCCTTTAAGTACAGCCATCCCTGATTATTTACTTAATGAAATGGATATTATTTATTATACATCACATTTACTTTATTCTTTATTTGTGGCTTACTTAAGATATTTTGTTGATTCATTTTTGAATTATATATTATCAGTAAGGATAATAAAAATGATATTATGAAATATTTTTTCTAAAAGAGGCATTGGGCCTGACATAACTGAGAAACACTGATTTGATTCTATTTTAAAGTTTCAAAGTTGATTCCACTTTCTTACATCTTTATTACCAGTTACTCTACCAAGAAAATAAAACCAAACAAATTTATTTAAACATAATAATCCCAAGATAGAAAATAATATTTTCTGAAAGAAAATATGAAAGAAACTTGAAGGAATAAATTATCAACTCATCAAAAACTAATTTTTGCCAAAGATGTTGCTAAACTCAAGCAGTTTCTCCAGAGTTTGGAGTTCAAGGCACTACTAAAGGGTGGGAAGGCTCAGGCTTCATTGGGAAGTCAATTCTGAAGGTGACATACAAGTGAACAGAATAACAAAATTTTGCTTCAGAAGTCAAAATCTGCATTCAAATTATTTCCTGCATCCTTGTGAGTATGTTTTTTCAGTATCCATTGTGTTCACAGCCCAAGTAAAACACTGGATGGCTTCCAGGACTCACACAAATCAGGTTCATAGGTGAGGTGAAGGCACACACCTCAGCAATGGTATAGAAAATAAGTTAGAGAAGAGTTCTTTGTGGTGTATCAAGTACTCTCTTTTCTTGGGGGAAATACCATACCCTGGACATAATAACAAGGATTAGCAAACGTTTTAGAGGGTATTTATTAAAGTGTTTTTATTTCACCAAAGATACGCCTTTTTATATAACTAGGGGAGTAAAATGTTTAGTTTCTTTGTAAATGCTTTCTCATAAATAGAAATCGGGAGACAAGTACTGTTAACCTCTTTCCTTCTACACAGATGGAGGAATGCCTGTATCCCACAAAACACGTCAGGGTAGTGAAGCTGTGATTCACATTACAAAGCCATCAATTAATTTCTCAACTCTTTTATTTGTTGTAACTGCTCCTCCAAGGTGGGAGGAATGTTTTAATTTTGGGTGAATATTTTTTAAAAATCATTTTTATACTAATATTTTGCCTAGTTTGTATGGATTAGTCAATAAAAATTTAATATCATCGTTATCTGAAAGTAGCTTTGAGAATAATCACTAATTAAATAAATTAGTTATTTTATTCAATAAGAAGAGAAAAACATTTTCTTAGAAAATACTTCTTTCAATTAACAGATTTGTTCTCTAAGTTGTAAGACATTAGCATTCACATCTTGCCTCTGCTTTACAGCTAGACATCACTTTTGTCATTAAGAAAAGGAAATTATGACTAACACTCAACAACAAGAACATTGCCTGGAAAAATGAGTGTTTATCTCATTAAGGCTTTGAAAATGACTTCTGAGATGATATATTATTTTACATTCCATGAAAAGATGAGACCACTGTAACTATAGTTACCAAGTGTATCTGGGACCCCTGCTTTCCAGAATACCCTCCAGACTAAGTATTTATTCAAGGAAGTTGTCATGTGAACATACTTAGGGGCATGAGGTTGAAGAAGACTTTAAATGCACCTGTCATAAACAATTTAATATGCAATATATCTTATCTTCATTTTTTGATCCTCGCCTGAGGATACATTTGTTGATTTTAGAGAGAGAGGAAAGGAGGGAGAGAGAGAGAGAGAGAAATATCAATGTGAGAAAGAAGCATTGATTGGTTGCTTCTAATGAGGACCAAACCTGCAACCTTGGTATGTGTCCAGACCAGGGATTGAACCTGTGACATCTTGTGCATAGGACAATGCTCCAACCACCAGGGCCACACCAGCTAGGAGTTCTTATCATTTTTAAAAAATAAAATACTATGTACTTTGAAAACATCTTTTAGAATATACCTTTCCTTGAGTCATCTAAACAAAAAATGTTAGATGGTCTTAATCCTGGTACAACTGGTATTTATTTTCTAGATCTCATGGCCTCAGGATATTATCCTCATAGATGGCCTTGATTTGCATAATATTTTTAACCAGAAAGAAGGAATTCCTGTTGTTTCAGCAGGCAGAAAGCAGAATGCCCAGTTCACCTTGCATCCAGAAAACACCCCCTCTACTTACTTCATGAGGATGTAAATTTCCAGTGGGCTGGGTCACTCCTAGAAGTAATAAGTTCTCTACTGCAGCTATATTATTTATTCTATGTATTGGTGCTCAATATATTTTGCTTATTCAGAGTATAGAGGAATGTAGGATCTAAAATCAGGTCCCAAACCCTAGCTGGGTAGCTCAGCTGGTTAGAGCAACATCCTAATATACCAAGTTGTGGGTTCGATCCCCAGTCAGGACACATATAAGAATCAACCAATGAATGTGTGGAACAAGAAATCAATGTTTCTCTCTCTCAAAAAAAAAAAAAAAATCAGGTGCCTGAATTTGAACACTACTGGATACTTCACTTATTAGATTTGTGAGCATAACCGAGTTAATTAATCTCTCCAAAACTCTATTTCCCCACCTATAAAATCAAGGAAATCGTAGTATCCTCCTTATAGGTCAATTTTGAGGAATAAATGAGGTAACTTCAGCATAGCATAAAGTATAGGAAGAGCAAGTACTCAATAATGGTTATCTATTATTATTTTTGTTTATGTTGCTACATATGTGTATCAGAGCACTCAGAAGTTAAAATTACATCAAAGAAGAAGAGATTCATGAATTTATTTAAACTGTTATGTAAGCAAATTGTTCACCTCCCCTGCTTCATAGAGGCACCGAATGCCTCTGTCTGGTGCATTTGGCAAATGGGGGAGGGGGTCATCTGATGTCCTCTCCTAAGTTGTCCTTTTAGCACTCTGCACTCCTGTGGGCTACCCCTGCCTCATCGCTACAGTGTTAACTAGACAGCCTGGGCAAGACTGAACCTTCTTTAACTCTCCATTATGTAACTGTCCTCCATGCTAACACACAGGGGGCACACGTGTGCCAGAAAGAAGGGTAAATTAATTAGAACATTGGAAAAAAATAAAATCATGTGGTAAACCATGCCTGTAGCCCATGAAAAAAAGTCATTTTTTTCAGATTTCCCCTTGGTCTTGATGACCAGTTGTTATTCTTGCTTCTCTGACTTGACAGCTGCTTTTCTTCCCTCTCTTCAAAGAATATCTTTCCTTTTATGCTCTCACAGAGCCTGTACCCACCATCCTTTAGTAAAACATCACCCTTTCCTTCCCACAGGGATGTTTCTTCTAAGGATACATCTCCCTTCTCTTACTAATATTATCCATAGGACTGATGTTCTATGACACTTTGCCCAAAGACTCAGTTAATCAATTTGGAATTATGCCTTGAAGGTCAGCTAGTAATTATGCACACAGACAGTAAAAAAATCTAGGTTGAGCTTTACCTCTCCAAGGCTTAGTAACTTCCAAGATTTTTCTACTAGTTTTAGGAAAAGATAATCTCTCATTCTTCCAATATAATCAATAGGGAACTATTCTTTGAAACACATACATGCGCACACATGAAATTCAGAGGCAGTATAATATTGAAGAAAGTTGGTTCCCAAAATTTTTAAAAAGTGCAATCTATAATCCACAAAGATGGCAACCTACTACAGTACCATGCACAGAAGAATTCGTCCCCTTTTATTTGCGCAACCTCAGGCTATTTATCCTGATGCGGCTTCTCCTCCTTTCGGAGAACTTCAGTTACCCCTCCTGCATTAGCTAGAGTTGGGGGGAACCAAGGAATTATGTCTATGGGTGCCGTTGCTCCTCTGCCAGGAGCTAATAAAACTCTTGGTGTACAGGGAGACTCTTGGTTTTGTGGCCTAATCATTGAATTATCTTAGTGGATGCAATAAATTTCAGTTGATTCTTTTAGATATCCCAAGTATAAATAATAGCCTGGTCAATTATGATTACTAAGATGCTTTCTATCTAATATTTATACCCCAAATTCTCAGGGAGAGCAATCTTATACATATTCTTTAATTATTGACGTTGTTAGGAAAACGAAAGTTCAGATAGTCAAAAAGTTTGTTTTTGAAGATAACCATTAGTCTAATAGTAGATAACAAGTTACCAGAAAACAAAAAAAAACACACCAAGAATGAAATAAGTTTATTCAGTCAAGCAACAGTCAGGAGAGGAAAAAAGAGAATATGGTGAAGAAAGCATTAAAAAAAAAGCAAATAGGGCTTCTGCTTCTGGACTTGACAGAACAATTGTTACAAGTATTCTTGCCTCTTTGGCTAACACAATAAAAAAAAAAAAAAAAACTGGACAAACTATGTGAGGTAACTGTTCAGGCACTGAACAGTGGGCAGTGCAGGACTATGACTCTCCAGAGAAGAAAAACACGCAAGGGCACCTCATGATGGCCCTGGATTTCTACCTATAGGTGACTTTTCTACTTTGGCCCAAGGAGGTGGATGGACGCCAAGAGGGGTGACGGAACTTGTGGAGGCAGAGACTGTAGTTCCAAGTTGCCGAAGGAGATGGCATTCAGAGGGAAGCTACCAGAGCCACGTTGTTGGAGACCAAACAAAAGTCTGCAGAGAAATCGAACGTGGGTTGTTGAGACTCTGGAAAACTTAGCAGAGGTTGTCTCCTGTAGGGCTGAGAACTTGGTTCAACAAATTCTCAAAAGGCATTTTCTAACTGGTTAACATTCATTTTAAGTTGAGCACAGGGGAGATAGCATTAAGTTATCTTCATCCAACCTAATCGTAGAGTATAAACAAGCACAGAGGCTACTAGGCGAGGGAACTAAATGGAAAAATAACCCAGAGTGCACAACAATTAGGTCCAAGTCTGATATTACACATAAAGAGCTTCAATGAGTGTCTTTAAACTTGTTTCAAGAATCATTCCTAGTAAATCATATCTAAAATGTAGGTCTCAATTTTAGGTAACTAGGTAACAAATATACTAGATTTGTGACTGATTTCTCACTTGTGTGGGTCAGTTCTGTTCTTAGTTTTGCTGGACCGGTAGGGAAAGAAAAAACAAAAGACCAATACATACTAGCTCTGGTTTCCTCAAATGTAAAGTGGAGGCCAATAGCTGTAGGTTCCAAATGTGAAAGGTATTGAATTAATACATTTTGATTATTTAGATTTATTCTGTCCAAGGGGGCTGAAAACTGCAGAGAAGCCATACTCTTATTATATTTTCCTGATTAACTTATTCAACAAATGATTTTTTAAGTATTAATATATGACAGGTATTATTTGGGATACAGGAATTAAGCAGAACTGTTCACTCATGGAGTGTAATTAAACTGATATAACCAAAAGGACCAAGTTGGATTATTTTATTTTTTCCTGGGTAATGCCTTTAGAAATAAGTTGCCATTTTCATTTTCTTCTGTTGGTTTGGCTTTATTCCTTATCTTGATAGTTTAGACTGCTTATTAAAGAAAAAAATACGTTTGATTTATTTATAGTAATAAAATATCAGTAAGTAGTTTCAAGCATATATACTTGAAAACTTTTACACACTGGGAATTTATTCTGAGTAATTCAAAATGTATAAAAGTATTTCACCAAAAGGATGTTCATTACAGTTTTATTAGAGCATGGTTTATTTTTAAAATTTTGTTTACATATTTAAAATATTCTGCGATGATTGTGTGGTACTCTTGCTAAAAAAAGGATTTTTAAAATAATGTAGTCCCTTATGCTATCTTTAGAAATTTAGGTCATGAATAAATAAATATAGAACTTGCTTTTAAAATATTTTATTGAACCTGGAAATCTACAGGTATAGCCATAACCTAAGCAAATTGTACAATTAATTGACACCTCTTTAGCTGATAAATCAGAACATTCCCTAACACAATGGACTGAAGAGAAGCCTTTATTGAGAGAGATTCCTTGGGCGATCAAGCTTTAACTTAGTCCTTTCTGATGTGCATCACAATATGTTTTTATACGAAGAAACAATAATCTATAGGAAGCAAGCTTTCTGTTGCTCAAACGGAAATGCACTTACATTGGTGACATTTCTAATTTCCATTGACAATTCATAAACTGTCGTGAGTTTAAGATGAACAGTCAAATCCTTCGAAGCTAAGGCTCTCCTGAAAGCAGCTGCTAATAATTTCTTAAAAAATAAAGTAAGTACAAAGATCATATTCACAGACCTTATCTGACTGTCTGTAGAAATTTAAAAGTAAGCTAGAACAGCTATTAAAATTTGGCCTATCCCCAGGTGGGTGGCTCAGTTGGTTGTAGTGTCATTCAGTAAACCAAAAACTTGTAGGTTCAATTCCTGGTCAGGGCACATACATAGGCTGCAAGTTCCATCCCCAGTCAGGGCTCAAACAGGAGGCAACCAATAGATGTTTCTCTCTCACATGGATTTCTGTTTCTCTCTCTCTCTCTCTCCAACAAACATATCCTCAGGTAAGGATTTTTTTTAAAGGAAAAAAAGAAAACAAGTTGGGTTAATATTGTAGGTATCATCTCTCTTTTGAAAAACAAGAACACAAAAATGTTTAGGCATTAAAACGTGTCAATGAATACCTCCTGACCCCTGTTCTGAGTTGATAAGCATTTGGTTTTGTGATTTTTGGAACATGAAAGGAGTAACAGAATACACAGTGTTTTTACATGACCCATAATGTGGGCATTCATAACAAGAAATATTTTGGGTACTTTTATTTATTGCAAGTTATGTTAGATTGAAGAAGAAATTAATTTTCATTTCAGTTCAGAGTTTGCTTCACTGGTTGCTAATATCTGGATTTTTTTAAAAAAAAAATCAAGCTTTATGACACCTCATTTCTTTTGTAAAGGTAAATTAAGCTCTAATTAGGGATAGAGTCACGAATTTCATCAGCACAAACAATTGCTAATGTAGTGGGAAAATTAATATCCGGAAGTGTCTTTTAGGATTATGATTCCATAAATCTAGTGCTCTTTAGGTTCTTACCTCAGAGTGTGTTCTCCAGGTATTTTGTCCTCTACAAATATTTTCTGAACACCTACTATGTCTGGGCACTCTGGTAAGCACTTGGAATGTGAAAGGAAATAAGACAAGATCCTTACCTTTTTGTAGATAGATTAAAAATAAACAAATGACGTGCATATTTTGATGGATTTTAGAGAAAATAAATGGGGAGCAGAGAGTCTACATTAGATGAGAATGTTGAAGAGACGAAATTTAAGCTAAGACTTGAAGACTGGGGAGAAGCCCGGGGGAAGTGAGGGTGGTGGTGGCGGCAGGGGGAGAAGGAAAAGTACTTCGTGTAAAACAGCAGTCCTGAGTACAACAACATTCATTGTCTCTGTCAACTCAACAGAGTGTGAAAGAGAAAATAGGAGTAGTCAGAGGTCAGGTGATTGCTATTCTCATAAAGTAGATGCTCTTAACTTTTCTACATCATGAAGCCCTTTAAGTATCAGTTAAAAGTTAAGAAACTTCATTCCCAAAAAGTACATATAAAAGATTTATGTGAAATTTTACATACAACTTCAAGACTTTCAAAGAGTTCTGATTTGTACCTGATTTGTCCTTGATACAGAAAACCCAGACCACTTCATTTGAGTGAAACACTTTTGGGGGCACAAGCCTGCCCCAGAAACCTGGGAAAATTTCTCCCACTGAAGAGCCCAGCAATGCGCCCTCAATTCCTGAATATGTAGGCACATGAGCCATTGCATATCAGAAGAAAATTTGACAGTGTGGAAAATTCATAGATGTTTCCCTTCACCAAGCAAGTTACGGTTCTCAATAGCTTCACAATGACCGACTATGCATATTCTCACTTGACACCTGGTGTCCCGTTGGGGAATTTTTTCATCCTTCCTTAGTGTGTTATGCACAAGTTATCACCACTCTGCCCTTTAGTGACACAGCCCTTTGCTGATGGGATTCTTCCACCCTGCTCTCCTCGGCCTGTCTCCTTCATGCAGACGCCCTTACCCCTGTTCTCCTGAGCACGTGAATGTTACATTGGCTGAGCACGTACAGAAGCCCTCATCCAGGTATATCAGCACAGCATGTCCTGAGATGTAGAGACAGGGCAACTGGAGTGGGGCTGTCCGTATCAGGGTGAAGTCACCCAGCCCCCTCAGTGGCAGGTTTCAACCTCTTTCTCCCACCCAAATTTGTGTCCTCTGCTTGCCCTCAGGACCAGCCTTTGATGTCCTGACTCATAGTCTTCATGCCTACAAACTACTTAGAGAACCAAAACGCCAGCTTTTAATCTTGTTGTAACAGGGAGAACTCGCCCCAGGAATGGGGAAGGGTGGAGAAGTGCCGAAAAGATGGTGTGTGTGTGTGTGCATGTGACTCCCCGGCAACCGGCATGAGGTGAGCATGACACAGAAAAATAGAGGCCGCGAGGCTGGTGCCAAAATCTAGGAAGGTGATTGGATGGAAGGGACATACCCTGCCACCTACTTCCATTGCAAGGGGAATTCTGGGGGAGCCACTCAAAGCAGAGTAGCGGTAATACTGCTCTCTCTTGGATGCTCCCTTCCTTCCCAGCTGACAGCGGCTGCAGTTTCTGGGCCCTGGACCTTGGGGAGTAGTGGCACCAGGGAGGGCCTGGAGTGCAGTGAGCTTTGGTAAGAGGGAGGGGGCGGAGGATCAGATGGGTAGACTCAAGGAGGCTCACGCAGCAAACCCTGGGTCGCTCCCTCAGGCATGGATCCATGGCAGCTGCCCCCTGCCCACAGCCCACACCTCTGACTTGGGCCAGCAAGCCCCAAGCCTCGCGGTGGCTGCTGCCTGCTTGGGGCCCTCAGCAGTGCGGGCCAGTCAGCTGTGACCCCAGTGCAGCAGGGGAGGGTCAAGACCCTGCCCCTCCCTGAGCATGTCCCTGACGTGGAGCACTACAGGTACTGGGAGCACAGGCAGTTAAGAAAGGGGCAGCGGGTGAAGAGAGGAGATTTGGGCCAGCAGGTCCTGCTTGGTGGCATGGCCAGGTGACCAACCCTGTACCCCTCCCCTGGGTGCAAAGCTACAGGAAACTGCTTCAGTGGCCAACCTCTAGCAGCCTGCTTGCTCCTCTGGCGGCAAGGGGGCAGGTGGTGGGCATCAAGAAATCTGTGTATATCTGCAAGTAGATAAAAATTCAATTTTCCTTTCCACTGGACTCTGTCTTCAGAGTTACTGTTTATGGGCAGCAAGTGGTGGGAACCCTCCAGCTTGGTTACATCATCATAACAAATATCAATGACATGAAATCACTGTACAATGCATGAAATCTCATGTACCAATCCACAGTTGACTCATTTCAAGTCAATATTTATTTATTTATTTATTTATTTATTTATAGAAGGGAAGGGAGGGAGCAAGAGAGGGAGAGAGACATCAGTGTGAGAAAGAAACATTGGTTGGTTGTGTCTCCTACCACCCTAAGTGGAGATCAAGCCACCAGCTAGGCATGTGCCCTGACAGGGAATCAAATCAATGATCTCTGGTTTGCAGGATGATGTCCAACCAACTGAGCTACACAAGTCAGGGCCAAGTCAATATTCTGAAGAAACGGAGTAGTCTGACCAGTTCTTTAAGATTTGCAATAATGGAACTAATGCATGAACAGCTTTTCGTTGTGCACTGAAGCATGGACTCTGCCCCAGTATCGGGTTTCTACTTCTAATGTGTCACAGTCGTGCCAGAGTAGGTTGAATTGTGTTCTCCGGGTGGTATGTTGATGTACTAACCCCGGCATCTGTGAATGTGACTTTAATTGGAAGTGGTGTCTATGCAGATGTAACCAAGTTAAGATGAGGATGCACTAGATTCGGGGCTCAGTGAGGAGACCCTAATCCAATGACTGATGTCTTTATAAAAAGAGGAAAATTTGGACAAAAACACACATAAGGGAAAAAGTCATGTGCAGATGGAGACAGAGATGGGAGTTATGTGTATACAAGGCAAGGAACACCAAGGAAGGCTGGCAACCATCAGAAGCAAGAAGAGCATGAAACAGATGCTCTCTCAGAGCCAGCAAAAGAAACCAACCAGGCTGAGACTTTGATTTTGGACTTACGGCTTCCTGAACTGTGATCAAAAAACTTTTTGTTGTTTAAAGCCACCTCTGGTTGTGGTACTTGATTATGGTAACCAGCCTAGGGAACTAAAATGGCTTTATACAAGGGAAGAACACAAAAGATATTTTCTCTATTGTAACATGAAGAATGTAATTTTTTAAGAGAGAGAGAAAAATCTACAAAACAGGTATACCTCAGAGAAAGGCTAATAGTCACTTCAATTCTTGAAATCCTATAATTCTATACTCTTAAGCCAGAAAAAAATTATGTATTAAGCAATTATCCACACCATTGGCCCTCATGAGGGCCAACTTACTAATGCAAGAACCCACTGAGATGTGGCACGCAGCCTCGCTCGTGCTCCTCGTGAAATTCTATGTCGATGTTTCTTTTCACCAAAGACCAGTTTGGGCCTAACGTATTCATCCTGCTTATCAAAATTGAGTTAGAAATTGCAGGATTGCATAAATACAGTTTTGTGTTCATATAATTGTGTTTTTTCAGAAGCTAAATACTTAAAATCCTTTCCACCAGGGAAACCTTCATTTCTCTTCTGGCCTATATATATTTCAAGTGTAAATTTTTTAAACAAAAGAAAACAGCATACATCTCTTCAGCAACTGCATTTTAACCTTGAAACAAGTGAAAGCGATTTGATATTTTCTTGGAGAGACATTCCCCTATGAAACAAAGAAGGAAAAACAATAGAAATACTTTAAAACAAAGAGTTGGATTTGTGTAAGACAAACAGCAACAGAGCAAAGCAGAAAAGGTCTCACTCCCACCAAACACCACAGAAAATGTCAATGTAGCAGAAAATGTCAAAAGAGAAATTTAACCTTTTTTTAATACTGTTCATTTCCACAGAATATTTCCTTTTTAAATAAAAATTTTATCCCTTTTTTTTTTCATTGCAGGAAAGAATATAAATTAATCTGGCACTGTCCTATAAAACCCAGACTTGCACTAAACAGAGGTGTGAAATGATTTTCCCTTGCCCAGTGCTGCCTTTCCTTCAAGGACCTTAAAATGTCAATAATAGAAACTACAGTGCAGGTCATGTAATAGAGAAGGAGATGAGCCTTAAGTTTAAGCCCACTCTTCCCTTTGCCCAGGGCAGGAGAGCAGACTGGAAGGGCTACCACTCGCACAGCCCTGGGGTGCCCTTCTCATCACATAATCTGTTTGCAGCCTCTCAGCAGAATGATTCAGACCTGATCTCTCGGGTGATCGGGCGGGAGCAAATATGGCATCATTACTTCCTAGTCATGTCACTTAACCTCTTAAGCTTTAGGTTCCTTTCCTATGGAACAAGAAAACAATATTCCTTATTTCATAGGTTGAAAAGGGGCATGAAATAATGACAGTACCTGGCATTGCTACAAGAAACTCAACAAACCATGTATGTATTTTATATATATAAAAGCTTAGGATATGAAAAGTGAGAAAAGGTGTAAACTTTCCTTCTGAGTCTCTTCTCTACCAGTTTATTCATATATTTGTTCCCCATCCCATTTCTTGACATTCCTGTCTATTTTGTTCTCAAGCTTGTATTAAACAGCTAAAGCTCTGATTATGAGGTGATATGTTCTTGACAGAAGAGAGCTCTTGCCTAGGCTACATAGGCTGATAGAGAGTTTTACCTTCCAACTTCCAACCAGCAGTGAGAGGCATTCGGGCCTCTGCACTGATCCTGCGTCAGTGGCTTAGAGAATTCATCAACGTGAGTGAGGAGAGAGTGAGTTAGAGATATAACATAAGCTGGGGTTTTCATGTATGCTCACCAGGGGATAACCTCTGGGGGACCAGACAAGCATGCTCTCTGCCAAACACTAGTAATTATTGACCAAAAGCCACATATCTCAGGCAGTCTCCTGGTCCCTCAGCCATTAAGCCTAGAGATTTCCTGAATTGCATATATATCCATTGTTTTACTTGACCTATGAACCAACCCTCAGAAAAGAAGTTGATGCTAGGGTACCTCCCTTAAATGTGAATCGGTGTGTCAACAATCTTAGAATGGAGCTGTTGGGCCAAGTGTCAGTGTTCCTTAGTACATAGAGTCCTCTGAGTATATGATCCATTAGATTTATGTGTAGGCATGGACTATATAAGAGTTTCTATACTAAATCACAGTAAATTTTTAATCTTTGAAATTAATGGTTTTGTCTTCATTTACCCAGAGGTAAGACTGGTCTTATTTCGGCAAGCCTTAAGATTAAGTCTTAGCTTTGGTAGAAATGAAACAACTGAAAATTTAATGAGCTCATGCATATTTGCAATTATGTGTCTTTGGGGAAAATTCAACTGGTCATTTTTATAGTTTGTGTTTTGTATCATGGGCACATGGCAGAAGATGAGTTTGGATAAAAACTGCAAAAAAAAAGTATCTCAGAATGAAATTCTAATACTTGTTATTTTCCATCAACCACAAGCTTGTTAAGTGAGATTTCATTTGTCCATCAAGAAATAATTTTACGATTCAATTCTAAAGTTATTTTTTCAACCCACTGGCATATAATACTGTAAAGAGAAATAACTGATTAAAACACTGTGAGATACCCTAAAATACTTTGCCTTTGCTGTACAAGCTGTCAATACCTTTTAAAATGACATAAACCATCCATCTTAGGACACCTCTTGTTCCTAAGGAGAATGGTCTTCACACACTACAAAACTGCAAAACGTACAAAAAAACACCTACTATGTATTCATGAAATAAGAATGCATTACTGAAATTCTGTGCAAAAGCTGGTAGAGACATATTTGTCTCCTGCTTTGCTGCATATCCTTTGTGAAATGAAGGCTAATGTTTTCATAATGAACTGCAAATAAACTAGCAGTTACGCTCATTTAGGTACATTCTCCCAAACTCGAAGACTTACTGTGCAGATAACAAAAACACTTACAGTTAATACTATACTATGGCTATCAGAAAATAATTTATCTATAGAGACATAATAATTAGCCAAAACGACTTTTATGAAAAGGTGCAGTCGAAGAAAAGTACACTTTGAAGTGTTTATCATGTTATATACTTCAATATATTTCTAATGTGTCCTTTTTCTAAAATATCCTTTGAATTTTAGAGACGAACTTTAGAGAAAACATTTAATTCTTTTTATTCATGGACAGAATGATTTTTAAATGTCATTAAACAAACTGAAAAGCAAAATGTTCATACTGTATTTTTTTAAATGCTAAAGACTAGATTTAAAACTTAACTCCATGGAAATTCTATTTAAGAAGTGAAAAGAGCCAAAGGCTTATTATGAAAATTATAATCTTTCTCTGTAGTGAGAATAATAGCATCAAGAATTTCTGTGAATGCTTACAAGGCACCAGGTACAATGTCTAGTATTTTCTGTAGCATTTTGATATCTTGATTTTGAAGCTAAAAAAGAAAACACAGAATAAGCTGAAATAACTTTTCCTGGCACCCAGTGAGGTAAGTAGCAAAGCTGAGATTTGAAACCAGAATTCTGACTAGGAACTTGCACCCTTCACCAGTGTACTGCGCATCCTCTAAAACTCAGTCCTTTGATATGCGGATTCTAAGTGTAGATGTGAAAATAGTTCAGGTCACAAACAAAGTCTCCAGCTATTCAGCATGATCTGAAAAATTTACTTTTTTTTTTTTTTTTTGCAAATTGGTAATGAATGTGCAAAGGTTGTCATCAGGAAGACAGGAATACCTGACATTTGTGTCTTATTCGTAAAGAGATCACAGCAGCATTTAGGTTCAGATTTCCCTTTAGCCCCCAATTCTTCTATCCCTTCAAGTCTCAATTATATTTCTCAGGATTCCGCACTTAGTCCTCATCTCTTCTTACGTGAAGCTTCTGTTTCCTACTGCTCCTGTCTACTTTTGGTGATTCCTAAATCTATCACTCAAGCTGTGCCCATCCTTTACTTGAGTTCCACTCCCCAACTCCCAATTGCTTTCTGCATATTAGCATCGCACATAATCAGAAGCACCATATCCTAAACAATTGGAGATTTACTGTCTCCAAGCCCGCTTCCCTTTTCCAGTATTAATCTCCCTTGATCAGGTCTCCCTTACTTAAAACATCAGGGTCATTTTTCTCCACTCACCTACTTCCATTCAGCAAACAGTTGATACTAAATTTTATACATTCTGCTTCCAAGGTGTTTCTTGCCTTCACCATGTCTTCATACCTAACCTGGTTCAAGCACATAACAACTCTTATTCTCCAATTAATTTTCCAAAGAGTAGGCACAATAATTAAAGAGCAGAACTATTCATGACACTCTGCTCCATGAAAACCTTTTTTAACTTTCCATTAGCTACAGGGTGAGATCCAAATTCCTACACAAGGGTCACAAGGCTTCACGAGTTGGTTCTGAGCCGTCTTTCCCCATAACCCTCTCTCTCTATTGCACATTTGCATCATATATCCTAGCCACACTGTTGACTGCAACGCAGACAGTCCCACACTTTCAAGCTCTTGTTCATGGTGTTTCTTCAGTCTAGAATGCTCTTTTTATTTCTTCCTGAACATTTTCTTATTCCATTAAATGGCACCACCATTTTTGAAGCTTCCCATATCTCCCCATGCAGCATGAAGAGTAATCTCTTCTGCTTCCATTGCTCTTTGTATGTACTTTCCTACAGCTTTCATTATACTACTCATCTTCCAGCGCGTGTTTCTCTTGCTCTACTATGACTTCCTAAAAAGCACTGACTACATCTTAATTAACTTTGCACCCACAATGTCTGTCAAATGAATAGAATTTGAGACTATTAAACTTTGTCATATTTTTTAGAAAGGTAAAATCTTTTCAGACTAAGTATATTTTTTAAAAAGATTTTCTTCCTCCCTTGATGTCACCTTAATTTCTGAAAAGTGAAGAGAATTGCAGCTGACAGTTATTTAAGCCACAAGTATGCTTTTAAAAAAGTTGGTATCTCCAAATAGACAAGTTTTAAAAATATTTCTGTTGAGCAAACACTTGTCAAATCAAAATAAATGAGGGCAAAAAATGCTCTTCTTTATGTTTGGATTGCTGATTAATTGACTGTTGTTTTAAGTTTGGAACACATTATAGACTTATTAAGGTTATCTATGCACATATGTCTTCAGATTTTTCAAAATTCTAGTAGGATAAAAACAAAACATAGATTAAGCAGTGAAATCAATATGTCCACAACTAGTTAGAATGTCTATAAAAAACTTTAACAAAGACATCAAACTTTCTTGGCACCAAAATATTACCATTATCAGTAGCATAGCAAACAAATGACAGAATTAGTGTTGGTGACTATCAGATGATAATTTTAAGAAGGTACATTATCACCATGATGGTCCAAAGCCTCTAAGAACCATAGGTACATTTGGAATGGTAATCCAAATGTGATCTGATAGAAAATATCTTTGAATCTAGAAACCAGAATCCTTCTCAAAAATTTCCCCATAGAACTACTAAGGTTTCACAACTGCTTGGTATTCTTTTGAGTTGCCTCAGTGCCTGAACGTCAGAGTTGAATAAATACATACTTTCCTTTAAACTTCTTATGCTCTGAGAAATACCATCATTATGATCTCTGACTTGGTTAATGCTTCCTTAGGGTTACCAGCATTCTAGACTGTCTGCTTTCACCCATAACTCATGTTTAATAGATTAGATGTTAATGAGTAATAAAGACTTAAACTAGACCTTTATTTTAGAAGCTTCGAGTCCTTTAAAAAGCTAATATGTTTATCCTCTCACATCATTTTGTTATAGGGAGAGGATAAAGATTAAATTGTCAAAAATAGAGAAAAGAGGGTACACCCACTAAACTTCTTAATGCTACTTTTTTGATCCCAGAATAGATTCTTTAGCAAAAGAAAGAATTCATGTTTCTATTAGTTTACTTGGTCTTCAAAGAACATCAAATAAACACACTCTAGACATTAAGCATTTAACTAGACACATAAAACACTAAAAAAGAAATTTTAAAATAAATACGATGCAATCTCTACCATTAAAATGGTCGAGGAGACAATCAGTTAAGGGCACAATTACAATATCATGCAATGTAGTGTGGGGACAGCTGTGATAGAAGTGATGTTGGATGCTATGAGAACCTTGTGAAAATGGCATCGAGGCCAAGGAGGGGTGAAGGGATGGGCAAATCAAGGAAAGCTTCACACATCACATGATTTCCCAACTGATCCTAGAAAGATGAGAGCATAGCAATCAGAAAAGAAAAACAGATGGAAAGAGTAGTCCATACCTAGAAAGTGAATAACAATAGGCAATTTTGGGAGTGAGTTGGAGGTCACTGTGGTTGGACAAGAGAGAGAAGAGCCAGGTGAGTGAGAATGGCCAGGTGGAGGCCAATGGAAGGCAGGGGCTAAATCAAGAAAGCCTCCTATAACTTCTAAGGTGTGCTGGCATTGTCCTGAATGAGAGAGACCGAAGCATTTTTAGATGGAGAAAATTAGGTAAGATCACCAAGCAGGTGGCTTTTGCTGAGGCTTTGGTCATACTTTTTAACAAAGTATTTGCATGAGCATGTCACTTATGAATCCATTTCATTTCTTGACTGCTAAAATAACTTTAATTCTTGTGATATTTTCTTCTTATATAATGGTATGTGTGATTTTTATAAATATAGAATATCTATATTCAACCTGAGGAAAGAATGATCTATTTCCAGTTTCCCTACTTTTGTTCATGCTGTTATCTTACCTACAATATACCACCCCACATTTATTTTTCTATCTAAATTACTCCAGATTTTCAGTCCTACATCAAGCTTTTATTTCTACAAAGTTTTCTCCAACTCCATCAGGGCACCCAGACTTTTCACTTCTTTAAACTGTAATTTTACTTCCTAAATGTGCTACGTCATCATGCTGTCAGTGTCACCACCATCATTACTAATTACTTTGTGTTCCCCCAGAAGTAGAGTTTGAGATAAAGACTTGGCTACTTTTTATTTGGGAGATGATGACAGGAAGCCAGAGGGAAGATGTGAGGGGAATAAGATAGAATCAGCCTTACAGAGCTGATTACTGCTGCAGGAAACTGGGACTTAACCTCATTGGGAACCCTCGACAAGCCATGTAGAATGTACCTCAGGATTAGTATTTAAAATTGTAGTGCATCAAACATCCCCAAGAGACACATGGAAATGAGAAAGTGTGGAGATAGGGAATAGTAAGTTCTACTATGAAGTCAGGTTTTCACAGGGAGGGAGCTGGCCCAAGAGGAGGTTAGGGTCTCTCAGGATGCTTAAATTTGAGATTATAGACAGCTGTGTTGAAGTTTTCACATTAGCCCTCTTATTGTAGAAAAGTTCCTTATTCTCTCCAGAGGAAAAAGGGAAGCTTAATCAGAGTAACTACTGGTCCCACTCTGTGCCTTAACTTATTCTACCTCTGTGAAGGTTAAATGGTTTATAGGAATGTAAATTTGGAAGAACAGCCATGCTGGCCTCAGTTGCACCATTCTTTTTTTTGGAAGTGTCTCTTTCAGGAGAGCCAAAATTCTCCTCTGTCTTCCTGGCCAGAAGGCATGCAGAGCTACTCCATGGTGGGAGGAAGGGGATGAAGAGAGGCCTGCTCCCATCCAGTGCTGCTAGGGACAAGCTGCTGCCTAATTCTTGGGTTCAAAATCTGAAGTTCGCATGGCTTAGGAACCTAAAATTCCCATGAGAGTTGGAGGAGGGAATTGCTGCTAAGAATTTGAAACTCAAAGCTATTGTAGAATACATGAGGTCTGTCCAGAAAGTGTTTAGCCATGTAACATGGGAAATAGGGACATTTATTGAAAAAAGTATAAGATACAAGAAACATTGTACATAGGACAATGACACCTCAGTCCCCTTCAAAGTAGGCACCTTGGAACCTCACACAGTTCTTCTAAATATCATCACCTACCCTGTTGTATTCCTGACTCTAACTGACAGTCTGAAATCTCTTCCATTTTAAAAGTAATTTTAGTATTGGGAAAAGCCAGAAGTCGCAGGGCACCAAATCTGGGCTGTAGGGGAGCTGAGTCACCTGTGTGATTTGATGTTTCACCAAAAAACTCTACATGAGACTTGATGCTTGAGGGGGTGTACCATCATGATGAAGCTGCCAATCAGCTGTTGCCCATATCTGTGGCCATTCTCATCATTTGCCTCTCTCAACTGATGAAGAACATTGAGGTAGTACTCCTTATTGATTGTCTGGCCTGGAGGGGTGTACTCGTGATGGACAACACCTTTCCAATCAAAAAACACAGTTAACATGGTCTTGATCTTGCTGCAACGTCACCACGCCTTCTTTGGGTGTGGAGAACTAGGTGACTTCTATTGAAAGAACTGGGCTTTGTTTCTGGATCATAGCCATAGACTTAAGATTCTTCTCCAGTTAAATGGTTTAACTGGATTAATGGTTTAAATGGTTTAACCTTCTTGAGGAAATCTGGTTCATTTGTAGTGGTTTCAATCAAGTCCTTAGCAACTGCAGCACGATGTTCCTTCTGCTCTGGTAGCAGAAGCTGTGGAACAAATTTTGCCATGACACCTTCCATGCCAAGATCCTGCATCAAAATCTCAGACACAGTAGTTTTTGGAATCCCCAGATCAGCTTCTAGTTCTCACACTGTCAGCTGCTGATCTTCATTGATTGCAGTCCATACACGTTCAAGGTTCTCAGGTGTCCTACTTGTTGCAGGCCTTCCAGAACATGGATTACTTTCAACAGATTCTCAACCATCTTTGAAGTTTTTGCACGACATTTTTATTTGTGCTGTATTCATTGCATCATCCCCAAAAGCCTTCTGAATGATCCTAATGGTTTCCCTAGAAGAATGTTCAAGCTTAATGCAAAATCATTGCGGATTTGTTTCTCTATTCACTCAGTCATTTTGAATGTGATTGGCCACACAGTACACATGCTCACTCAATGGCATCCACTGTACCCACTGACTAGTACAGTGAAGTTGTCATTGTTTATGCATGTGCATTCCAGTCCACTCTGCTTTGCTGCCAGGTTATATCGATGTTGTGCAAACTATTCCATTATATTAAGAATGGCTGGACATTTTTAGAACAGACCTTGTGTACCTCTATGAGGTGGTAGAATCATAAGCTAATTTTTTTTTTTAAATTAGGGACAACTAGCTTAAGAGTCAAGTGTGAGTGAACCTAAAACCCACATAAGAACCTTCATCTCCTAGCAACTAATCTAAAGGGATAAACAAGATTGTGCTGAAGCTGAAAGGTGACAGATTTACTGTCAAAATAATCATAAATCCATTCTTTGGTATTTAGTATGCCTCAGGGAACACTGGAAAGAATGTGGTTTTAGGGTGAAATAGAGATACCAGTTCTACTTATGCCACTTGCTCATCAGCTTCCTTAAGCCTCATTTTCTCATCTATAAAATGGGGCACTGACACCAAATGTGTCAGGGTATTATGAAGATTAGAAACACATGTGTAAATGTATTTATTATACACCTTATGTTTATAAGGTAGTCATATAATAAATGGGAGAAGTGATGAAGAAAGACTGAAAATGATTATGCTGTGAATTAAACCTATGCCAAGAAAAGAGAAATATAAGAAACTTGCCTCAATGAGAGTTTGATTCCTCCAGTAATTCATAAAATTTAGTTCTGTGCTAGAGACAGGAGCCAGCTTCATGTGGACATGTGGAGAAAGCAGGCCTCCTGACAAGGAAGAAGCTGGAGTTCGTGGACCTTGATTGATAAGCATCAAGGAGTTAACCTGAGAGCTCTCTGGTTATAGCAGATCTGGTTATAGCAGACCTAGCATTAGTATAAAATCTAAATTTGAAAATATGTGAACTCTCTCTAAACATTGCAATTTTGTTTCTGAATCTCTATTAACAGATACCCCTAACACAGTCTTCACCGAAAGAAATCATGAGCCTATAAAGATCTTTCCAAATGCACTCAGCTAAATAAAAGTATGTTTAAGTAAATGTATTCTAATTGTAGATGACCCATATATCCTACTTCTCTATTTCAAATATTTTAAAAATTTCAATAACATACTGAGATAAAATGTTAATCAATATGCTAACATGTAGAATTAATATAAAAACAAGATGAATACTTATTCATTCAATAAGTGGTGACTGCCTGCTGAATAGGTGTACTGATATTGGCACAAGCAATACAGCACATGGGCCCTTCTTTTGGTTTCTCTTTGATGCTAAGGGAAGATCCAATTACAAACCAGTTTGTTCGAAACTCAAAGACTGATTGGAAAATTATGGCAAACTATGGCGTTCCATCAAGGAGAAAGTTGGTGTAGCAGATGAAGAGTGAACTCTCCTTTAGGGCCTTGGGCCCTAATCACAGTTCCACCTTTCAGGTGTCTTGGTAAGTTACCTACTGACTCTCTATCTCCGTATCTTGGTCTGAAAGATGGACAGATTTAGCATCAGAGGAAATTTGTTCAAAAAATAATTTTAACTAATTTGCAGAAGCAACCATGAAAAAAATAAACTAATGAACATGTTCACCTCAAGCCTTAAAGGAGACATGTAACAAAGAGAGTTGGTTTAATTCATGTTATCCCCCACTGCCCTTTAACAGTTTAAAAAGCTTCGGAATTCCCACCTTTGATGTTTTGCTGCCAAGCATTGTTTTTACTTTTGTTTTCCATTCTACTGCTATTATTTGGATGGCAGGCATTTCTTTTCTACCGAACTAGAGAGGAAAATTCACTAGATACATTTAGCTTTTCTCTAGGTGTCACATCTTGCATCTTCCCTGGAGGAGCTCCCATGGTGACTGAAGCTGTCTTCACGCCATTTGCCCTGTTCCCAATGGCCAATAACTGACTAGATGGGAGCACAAAAGCCCTGCTCCCTGGTCTCAAGGTGGAACAGTGTTCGTGGTGCAATTGACGTTCCCAAATTCCCCCTTATATCACGATGAAAATAGACTCTTCCTAAAGCTACCAGCTTTATACTGTTTTATACTGTCTATACTTCTTTATACTGTTTCCCTCCCTTACGTTTTACTCTGAAGGAGGTGCAGGCTCCAGCTCTAGCAGCTGGAACTGGGGAAGTATACCTAGGAGGGATGCTAACGGTGCCTGCCCAAGGGTGGCAAACTTAATGCTGGATAAAGCAGAATTGATCAGTATGGGGGCTCTTTGCTGTGAGACCAAACCTAATGCCCTGGCAAGAGCCCCAGTCCTGAAGCTCTGCGGGGAAGCCTCTTGACTCCTGGGAAAATGTTAGCTCCCATTAAATGAATAGCAATACCAGAACTGCCCTGGTAGTGTGTAGAAAGAGATTAAAGGCTCAGGGGATTTGGCTTGCTGGAACAGAGCTATTATGAAGTGCCCCAAACTCACAATGGATTGCGTTTCTTGGAACATCCAGGGGACAATCCTTTACTTGGTGGGCCTAGCTACTGGCCTGGTGCCCAGGAGGGAAGATGAGAGCAGATCTTGAGGGCAGCAAGCCTTGTCCAGCCTGGTAGATCTCTCCAGGGTGCATTATAAAGGGATACCTGTGAGTGTGGCCAGATGGACGGAGTCCAAAATACAGTATAGATCAGTTTTTCTCTTAAAGAATAAAAATATATAGGAACCTTGGCCAGGTGGCTCAGTTGGCTGGAGCAATGTTCCATATACACAGAGGTTGCAGGTTCAATTGCCAGTCTGGGCACATCCCTAGGTTGCAGGTTCAACCCCTGGTCAGAGCGTGTGTGACAGGCAACTGATCAATGTTTCTTTCTCACATGGATGTTTCTCTTTCTATCCCTTCCTCTCTTTCTGGAGTCAGAGGATTAAAATATATATGAGAAATAAGCAGAAAAAAATAGGAGGAAATTCAAATCCTTTCAAGAAAATCAGCGAGACGGGATAAATGATTTTGATTAATCAGAAACATTCACTCTTCCTTAGGAAAAGGCGGCAACAATGGACACGGACCCAATCCAGAGGCTGTGTCAGGACCAGCTCAGGACCTACATCTCCCTGGCCCCTCCCTGTTCAGCCCAGTGATCTCGGAACGGGAGATTAGGGACCTGGCATGTGAACACAAGACTGGAAACAGCACAGAGCAGAACCTCGAAATGACCGTGAAGGCTCTTTCTGATCAGGAAGTAAACATTGTAGGTGGCACCGAGTGTGCCATAACGACAGCAATTACAGCAAGAGTGATGACAACCTCGAGGATCCGTGCTTCTGCTACTCTGTCACAGAAGGAGCACTGGGAGTCGCTGACACGTGACATGTTGGGAAGGCACATTACGTTGGCTCTAGAGAAAGGTGCTCTGCAGCAATTAAAAACACAGCCCTCCTCCTAGCAACATCTGTCACCTTTGCTACGCCTAACGTGTTGTTACTGTTGCTTTTTTCAGACTGTATTTTGGACTTTTATTTTAGGCAAGATATCATACACACATCGCCCATCCACCCTATTACAGCATTTGCTGAGACATATGGGAAGAAGAAGAACAGAATAATGCTGGAACAAGTGAAAATAGAACAGAGCCAAGATTGGTTCTCATCGTTACCCCAGAGTTCACCCAGAACAGAATTCTCGGAGCAAGAATATTTGCAAAACATAAGAAGTGTTAGTTGTCCTTATAACATAAATCTCTTGAAGTAAACTCTTCAACTGCTGCCTATGTTTCAACATAATATGAATCAGTCCAACATACACAAAATAAGGTGCTCACCATTTTGCACACGCAAGTAGCTCTACTCCAAGTACCATATGTGAATTGTACACCTTTGGTCATTGACAAACGTTTCATGTTAATATTTCTATTTGGATTCCACTGGGCCTTTTATCTTTAAAAAAAAAATGTACCCCCCCCCCCCAAAAAAGAAATCTGCTTTGATTTAACCTCTCTTGATCCAAGGTTAGCTTATTACAGCAAAGAAGCCACAAGACAGTAACAGAGTCCTTTGTGATCACATGCCAACCATCTAGGCTCTCTGAGCTATAAAGTGGTCCTCTGAAAGAAGATGTTCTCTACTCGTTGGTTGTTTTCTAACCTGACATTTACCTTCCCTCACTCCTCACTGCCAGCATAATGATTTTATCAACAGTAGGAGCAACAGCTCCTGAAGGTTGACCACATCTCAGAGCTTGGAGTCATTTTTTAAAGAAAATTCCATAATAAATAATTAACCAAATAAATAAAAATAAAATTCCAATGTTTACCTGAGAACTTTATTTGCATACCTATGCTTTTGGACCAGCGCCAGTGCTTTTTCTCCTAGAACGTCCTTTGGCAGAACCTGCTGTGATGGTAAGAATGACCTTACTGGCAATAGACTTTGAAATCTCTATCCGCATCTTTTAGAATTTATTTCTATCAATGCTTCCTTTTCTGAGCCCATGATTCAGTTTAAATTAGCTCAAAACTAAGAAAGTTACTTCTGTTTCCCATAACAAGGAAGAATAGACACTCAAAAAGAAAAACAAAAAAAACAAAACTCAGTTCAAAACAACTATAAATATTGTACTAGAAAAAAAGATAACATACCATTTTAATACAGACTCTGTCCAATGAAAAGGTTAAATAAATTCAGAGGGCCAAAATCACACAAAAAATATGGAAATCTAGAGAGTTGAGAATGTGCTAATGCTGTTGATTTCTCTTGGCTGTGGATCAGGCCCTGGACAGCTTTAGTTTAATGAAATATAGGAGGTTAGAAAACAGAACCGAACCCTCTCATCACATGGGAAGTTGGATCAAAGACTTTATAAACAAAATGCCTCCAAAAGTCAACACTGAATGGGTACAGTTAAAAATCAAACAAACACCAACATCAGAGGGAGCAGGTAAGACAATTATTCTTTCTCAGCCTTGGCTGGTGAAAGGGGTTGTTAGAGGAACTGCCTCCTGAGAATTCATAACCACTTGTGAAGACTGGGGCTGAAATTCACATTTCCAGTGAGGCCCCTACATCCAAGTCTGACAATTCCATTTAAGGTGATCCTGCCTGGCCATTCCTCCAGGCATCTGGGAGAACCAAACATAAATCTTCTGTGGAGAGAAGCATTCTCTTCCCTTAGGCTGCTTAAAATTCCCAAGATAAATTTCAGTCAAATAGGAATTAAAGATCTGTGATCTAGAATTTAAGGGATGAAATATCAATCAGCGTAGGAGCCAGTGACTTAGGTCTTGGGTCTCTACAGAGTTGGGAGAAAGAGAAATAAACTTAAGCCCCACCCCCAAAGAGCTGCAACTTCCATCAAAGGGTAGACTCCGTCTGCCTACCTGAGCCAAAATCTCAAAGGAAATTTACAACCTCTCTGTGTCCACTACAGTTCTGAGTGTGGGAATTTCTTTGGAATTTCTTTGGAATTTCTAACCATACACCTGCCGAGGATTTGCGTATAAATTATTTGCAAGGTCAAGAAAAACCTATGCCAATAAACTGAATTAGAGGGGTCCTATTGCAGTTTGGGTTCTTCAAAAGCAGGTCTGAAGTTAAGAGACTGAGAGTTGCTTATTAAGGGTCAGTGCCTGTGAAGGGAGGGAGCAGGATTGGGCAAAGATGACTAGTGATGCAGGTACAAATCCAGCAATGGCAGAGTATTGCCTGTCAGGACCTCTCAAGTTGGGCCATAATTATAGGCTGCCATACCTGCTTCTTGATCTCGGATGTGGTGGCTTCTTACAGCTGAGCAGAACCAAAGTGGCTAAGAGCTAGGGGCTGTCTGTTGAGCCCACTTCCCGAGTGAGGCAGCAATTTCTCTGCTGAAGGGGCTGCAACTCAATGTCTAGCACAAAGTGACAGACTAATAGTGCCCTCTGGGTCCCAGATGTAGAAAATATTTTCTGGGAGGTGTTGTTCCTAATTCATACCTGTTAGATTATCACATTTTATTTATTTTTTTAATTTAAATTATTTTATTATTGGGCATACATCTTAGATTAGATTAAACAAAGTTTGAATTCAAAATAATAAATTATCAAACACGTAAGCATGCCAGCCAGTATGAGAATCAGAATAAGTAATAAAACATCTAGACACCACAAAAGCCTTCAACTGACTATAAAATGTAAGCTTAATACAAATTTTAACAGCAGAGATATATTGAAATCATGATCAAGAAACAAAGGTTATCAGGACTTCCAGCCAAGATGGAGATGAAGGTAGACACACTATGCTTCCTCACACAACCAATATAAGAACATCAAATATTTAGAAACAAAAATACAATCAGTACTGACAGAAAGTTGAACTGCATGGAAGTCCAACAACCAAGGAGTTAAAGAACATACCTTCATCCAGACCAGTAGGAGGGGCAGAGTTGGGCTGCCAGGTAGAAACTTGAGGCAAAGCAGCAGCTGGCGGACCCAGTGAGGTGGCCGATTGTGGAGGGGTGTGGCATGCAAGGCGGCTGGCAGACCTGGCGGTCCCACATTCCAGATAAAACAGGTGAAACTGGGGAGTGAGACAGACCGCACAACCCAGGGTCCCAGCGCAGGGAAATAAAACCTCAAAACACCAATTGAAAACACCTGTGGGGATTGAGGTTCCGGGAAAGACACCCTGCCTCACAGGAGAGTTCACTGGAGAGACCCACAGTGACCTAGAACATAGGACCCACCCACCCACACAGGAATCAGCACCAGAAGGGCCCACTTAGCTTGGGGGAAGCACTGGAAGTGACTGAAATCTGTCAGAGAGCAGAGCAAGAGCCATTGTTCCCTCTTGGACCCCACCCCCACATGTAGCATCACAATGCAGCAACATGGGTTGCCTCACCCTGGTGAACACCTGAGGCTCCGCCCCTCACTATGTAGCAGGCACCTCAAGACAAAAAAAGTGGCCCAAATGAAAGAACAGATCAAAGCTCCAGAAATAGCTGGAGCTATTGACAAAGAAATAGCCCACCTATCAGATGCACAGTTCAAAACTCTGGTGATCACAGAATTGGTTGAATCTGGTCGCAAATTAGATGGAAAAATGAAGGCAATGCTAAGTGAAATGAAGGAAAATGTACAGGGAACCAATAGTGATAGGAAGGAAACTGGGATTCAAATCAATGGAGTGGACCAGAAGGAAGAAACAACCAAACAGAAAAGAATGAAGAAATAAGAATTCAAAAAAATGAGGAGAGGCTTAGGAACATCTTTAAATGTCCCAACATCTGAATTATAGGGGTACCAGAAGGGGAAGAGGAAGAGCAACAAGTGGAAAACTTATTTGAACAAATAATAAAGGAGAACTTCCCCAATCTGGCAAAGGAAATAGACTTCCAGGAAGTCCAGGAAGCTCAGAGAGTCCCAAAGAAGTTGGACCCAAGGAGGAACACATCAAGGCACATCATCATTACATTAGCCAAGATTAAAATGGAGAGAATCCTAGAAGCAGCGAGAGATAAGGAGACAGTTACCTACAAAGGAGTTCCCATCAGACTGTCAGCTGACTTCTCAAAAGAGACCTTGCAGTCAAGAAGGGGCTGGAAAGAAGTATTCCAAGTCATGAAAGGCAAGGACCTCCATCCAAGATTGGATGGACCTCTCTCCAGCAAAGCTGTCAGTTAGAATGGAAGGGAAGATAAAGTGCTTCTCAGATAAGGTCAAGTTAAAGGAGTTCATCATCACCAAGCCCTTATTATATGAAATATTAAAGGTACTTATCTAAGAAAAAGAGATAAAAAACATGTACAGTAAAAGGACAGTAAACTCACAATTATTAACAACCACACCTAAAACAAAAAGAAAAACAAACTAAGCAAGCAACTGAAACAGGAACAGAACCACAGAAATGGAGATCACATGGAGGGTTATCAACAGGGGAGTGGAGGAGCAGGAGAGAGAGGGAAAAGGTACAGAGAATAAGTAGCATAGAAGGCAGGTAGAAAATAGACAGGGGGAGGGTAAGAATAGTGTGGGAAATGTAGAAGCTAAAGAACTTCTAAGTATGACACATGGACATGAACTTTATAAAGGGTGGGAATGTGGGTGGGAGAGGGTGTGCAGGGTGGAGGGGAGTGAAGGGGGGAAATGGGACAACTGTAATAGCATAATCAATAAACTATATTTTTAAAAAAGAAAGGTTATTAAATTGACTAGATAACTTCCACATAATTCTATGGAACTAAATTTGAAATTCTAGTAGAAATAAGTAATCCTCTAGGAAAATAAAATTTAGTAAAATTTACCCTGCTCAAGATAAAAAGTCTAAAAAGACTACTTAGCATAAATGGTTTAGGAAAAATTATAAAATAACTCTCAGACTAAAATGCACCAGGCTCAGAGCTTAACAAGGGAATTTTATTGGATTTTTAAGATCATATAATCCTAAAGCTACCTCAATTATTATAAACTTCAGAAAAAAAGTAAAACTAATTATTTTTATGAAGGAGATTGACACATGTCCAAATATGTTAAAAAACTGCACAAAAAATTATACACATCTCCTTTTAGAAAATTGGCACAAAAATGTTAAATAAATGATTAGCAAGGAGAGTTAAAAAACACATTAAGAAATAATATATCATGACCAACTAGAGTTTATTACAGAAATCTAAAGCGACTCAGTGTTGGGAATTCACTAATATAGTAAAAGTGAAAAAGACAAAAATCATATGATTTTTTAAATGAAAATTTGATAAAATTCAACCGCCATTTTAAAAACTCAGCATCTGGTTTTGTTTTTTAGGTTCTGTTGTTGATAGTTGTGAGTTTGTTGTCATTTTACTGTTCATAGTTTTGATCTTCTCTTTCTTAGATAAGTCTCTTTAACATTTCATATAATAAGGTCTTGGTGATGATGAACTCCTGTAGTTTTCCTTCTCTGGGAAGCACTTTATCTGCCCTTCCATTCTAAATGACAGCTTCTCTGGATAGAGTAACCTAGGCTGTAGGTCCTTGCTTTTCATCACTTTGAATGCTTCTTGCCAATCCCTTCCAGCCTGCAAGGTTTGTTTTCAGAAATCAGCTGATAGTCTTATGGGAACTCCTTGGTAGGTAACTCTCTGCTTTTCTCTTGTTGCTTTTAGGATTCTTTCTTTGTTTTTAACCTTTGAAATTTTACTTATGATGTGTCTTGGTGTGGTTTTCTTTGGGTCCAACTCATTTGGGATCCTCTGTGCTTTCCTGGACTTGTACATCTATTTCCTTTCAAACTAGGAAAGCTTTCTTTCATTATTTGTTCAAATAAGTTTTAAATTTCCTGTTCTTCCTCTTTTCCTTCTGGCACCCCTATGGTTCAAATATTGGTATGCTTGAAGATGTCCCAGAGGCTCCTTAGCCTATCCTCATTTTATAGGGGTTCTTTTTTCTTCTTGCTGCTCTGATTAAATGTTTATTTCTTCCTTATGTTCCAAATCATTGATTTGATTCTTGGCTTCATCCACTCCATGCTGGTTCCCTGTAAACTTTTCTTTATTTCACTTAGTGTAAACTTCGTATCTGCCTGTTCTTTTTTTTAATGTGAAAGTATCCAGAGAGTGCCTTGAGCATCCTAATAACCAGTGTTTTGAACTCTGCATCTGACAGATTGCACATTTCCATTTCTTCTATTCTTTTTTCTGGAATTTTGTTCTCTTTTTCATTTGGGCCATATTTGTTTGTCTCCCCATTTTGGCAGCCTCCTTGTGTTTGTTCCTATGTATTAAGTAGAGCTTCTTTGACTCCTTCTCTTACTAGCATGGTCTATTGAAGAAAACCACACTGGTATGTAGGATGGGGCGGAGCCTTAGATAATCATCAGGGCAGGGAAACCCAGGTTGCTGTTCTGTGTCTCTGTGCTGGGAGGACTCATAAAGGGGACAATGCCTCTGCCTGGCCTCTAGAGTTTTGTCTGGGAGGAAACTGGCTCCTGGCAATTGTCTTAATGACAGGCATTTCAATTGCCCCCCATGTGCTCCTGGTGCTCTTCTAGCTGTTGTCCTGTGCTAAAGCCCAGAGGAGATGAGTCTGCGTAAGTCCTAAGTCTGTTGAGGTCCCTTTAAGAGGAGACTCCTGAGAATCCCACAGTTTCTTCTGCCACCCCAACCCCCACTGATTTTTACAGACAGAAGTTATGGGGACTTATCTTCCTGGTGCTGGAACTCTGGGCTGGCTGGTCTGGTATGGGATTGGGATCCCTTACTCCTGAGGTATTCCTCCCAATTTTACCCCCCACCCAGGGATGTGGGATCAGCCATTCTGTATTTCTGTGCCTCTCCGCTCGCACCAGCTTGTGATTCTCTTGCCCTGTCAAAACCGGAAAGATCTTGGCCAGAGATCACAACCCAGGCCTCTGAGGCCTTGAAGCCTGCTTCATAGGTCTGTTAGACAAAGTAATATATGGTTCTCAAATTGAGATAAACCAAACAGGAATGACCGTATATTGTCAGCCTGGCCTCCTGTATGGTGAATTTGTGGAACATGACTAGTGGCCTTGGCAGCACTGGCTATTAATTGGAGAGTCTGCTTTGCCTGGTTCCATTTATGAAGCACCGATTAAGAACAGCTCTGTGAGGAGTGACCAATGACCAGATTGACCCTTCAGTTGATGTTCTCATACCAATGGCCCTCCCTCTTTTGAAACAGTTTGGAATTGATGGTGAATCACTTGAGCTAAAGATTGTGTGGTGGGGAAGGAGGTGAAGCGTTTCAAATGTCCTATAAGAAAGATCCAGAAGCCCATTCAGCTCACAATCCAGGAAAATCAAATGTTTCAGAGGAAAGACATACTCCATACATGTATCACTTCAGATGGCAAACTGGATTGTGGATTCTGCAAGGGGCATCCTCAGCAAGCTTATACACCCAGTATCTATATTTACACAGACCACATCAAAGGAATCAATTCAGGAAAGTCTCCAGGTTTTGGGTTGTCATTCATTGCCAAAACCACAAACAACACCTTCCTCAGTGCTGCACTGGCCTCCACCCCCAGGGCTAGGGAGCAGCGGTGCTTCCAGAGGACCTGGGCAGGAACTGTGCCAAGTGCTGCCTAAAGAAATCTATAGGTCTACATGTGTAGACTCAATCTACCAAAGTCTGGCCCTATTGCTCATGACCCCTGTACAGCAGGATGTTTCCAGAGTTTTGCTAGGATCAATCTTTCTCCCTCCCTACACAATAGAATTTTTATGGCATTTGAAGAACTTTTCCAAGATTATGTTTAAAATTGAAACCAAGCCATGTGGTAAAGAATGCGAAGGTGGGGATAATGTGCTAATGACCTGCATTCGTACTGGATTCTCTGACCTTAGCTAGACCTTAAGTGACACTGTCACAGGATAAAGGGCCCCAAATGCCTATGGACAAAGTGGAAGCTTCCAAGGACCCAAAGAAACCAGGTCCAAGTTCATCCAGGACAGAATAGCCTCTTCTATTAAGGTCTTTCTTTTTTTTAAGTGTATTTTTTGATTATGCTATTACAGTTGTCCCATTTTTTCCTCTCCTTTATCCCCTTCTACCCTGTACCCCCTTCCTCCAGTATTCACCCCCACTCCTCAGTTCATGTCCATGGGTTGTATACAAGTTCTTTGGCCTCTCCATTTCCTATACTATTCTTAACCTCCCCCTGTCTATTCTGTACATACCAATTATGCTTCTTATTCCTTGTCCCTTTTCCCCCATTCTCCTCCCACTCCCTCCCCACTGATAACCCTCCATGTGATCTCCATTTCTGCAATTTGGTTCCTGTTTTAGTTGTTTGCTTAGCTTCTGATTTTGTTTTTTAGGTTCTGTTGTTGATAGTTGTGAGTTTGTTGTCATTTTATTGTTCATAGTTTTGATTTTCTTTTTCTTTGATAAGTCTCTTTAACATTTCATATAATAAGGACTTGGTGATGATGAACTGCTGTAGTTTTACCTTCTCCCGGAAGCACTTTATCTGCCCTTCCATTCTAAATGATAGCTTTGCTGGATAGAGTAATCTTGGATGTAAGACCTTGTCTTTTGTGACTTTGAATACTTCTTTCCAGTCCCTTCTTGCCTATTTGTTTTCTTTTGAAAAATCAGCTGATAGTCCTATGGGAAATCCTTTGTAGGTAACTGTCTCCTTTTCTCTTGCTGCTTTTAAGATTCTCTCCTTATCTTTAATCTTGGGTAATGTAATTATGATGTGCCTTGGTGTGTTTCTTGCATTCAACTTCTTTAGGACTCTCTGAGTGCCCTGGACTTGCATGTCTAGTTCCTTCACTAGATTGGGGAAGTTCTCCTTCATTATTTATTCAAATAAGTTTTCAATTTCTTGTTCTTCCTCTTCTCCTTCTGGCACCCCTGTGATTCGGATTTTGGGAGGTTTAAAGTTGTCCCAGATGTTCCTCAGTCTTTCCTCATTTTTTTTGAATTCTTGTTTCTTCATTCTGTTCCAGTTGGATGTTTACTTCTTCCTTTTATTCCAAATTGTTGATTTGAGTCCTAGCTTCCTTCCCTTCACTGTCAGTTCCCTGTATATTTTCCTTTATTTCACTTTGCATAGCCTTCACTTCTTCCTCTATTTTGGGACCACACTCCGTTATTTCTGTGAGCATCCTGATTACCAGTGTTTTGAACTCTGCACCCGATAGGTTAGCTATTTCCTCATCTCTTAGTTCTTTTCCTGGGGTTTTGATCTGTTCTTTCATTTTTGCCATATTTCTTTGTCTTGGTGTATCTGTTACATTGTAAGTGGTGGAGCTTTAGGCATTTGCCAGGGCAGGGCAACCGACATCATTGCATTGTGGCACTGTATGTAGGTGAGGGGTCAGAGAGGCAATAATGCTGCTTGTGTGGCTTTTGCCCATTTTCAGTCACTTCCCTTGCTTCCCACAAGTGGACTGTGCCCTTTCAGGTGCTGATTCCCAGGAGGGCTTGTGTATGTTCTAGGATCCTGTGGGCATCTCCAATGAACTCTCCTGTGAGGCTGAGAGTTTCTCCCACCACTGCAACCCCCACATGTTTTTACTGTCAGAGATTTTGAGGCTTTAGTTTCCTGCTCTGGACCTTTGGTTTGTGCAGTTTGTCTCACTCCCCAGTTGTTTCTCCTGGTTTATCCACATGTGAATGTGGGATATCCTAGCCAGCCAGCCACCACCTCAACTTCCCTGGTCCACCAGCCATCGCCTTGCCGCACATCCTCTCTGCCCCAGCTTCCCGTCTCCACCCCTTCTACAAGTCAGGATGAATGTTTCTTCTTTAACTCCTTGATTATCAGACTTCCATACAGTTTGATTTTTCTAGTAGTTCTGGTTGTTTTTTGTTTTTAAATTGGTTGTTATCCTTCTTTTAGTTGCGTAAGGAAGTGAAGTATATCTACCTATACCTCCATCTTGACCAGAACTCTAATAATCTATTAACATCATTCTTAATTTTCCATTTAAAAGCAATCACAATATCCAAATAAAAGATATCTTTATATTATGTGGTTTCCAGCCATTTCTCCAGGGATATTGATATTTCTCAAGAAACCTTGTCATGGTGAGAGCTTCTTTGGTTTACCTGGACAAAGAGCATGCCGTTAGGACAGTCATGCTGCTAAAGCAATGTCACAGCTGCATTTCAGCAATGCTTCCTCAGCCCACACCCCTGGGCTCCTACTGTGTGGCTGTTTTCCAGACCTGTGGTGTCTGTTATTGTTCTTTCTGCAAGGGCTAACTTCTCTGAACCTTGGTTTCTGTGTAGGGATTAAGTGAGATAAAATTGGTGGGAATTCTTTGTGAGTAGTGCAGTGTTATGCAAATTGCAGAAAATGGTATATAAGACGAGACTATCTCATCCCTTGTCTTTGGAATGGACTCTGCTACTTTGGAGACTGATATTGCTCCCTGCCTAGTTCATTGTATATGTATGTGGGGGGGGTCAGTGCCTGGGGAGGCCAGGGGTCCAGTTAAAGTTATCGGATACTTTCTGTAAAAAAATTTACCACTTACCAAAATACTTTTTGATGGTTTTATTATATAAAAGAATGCATAAAATGTTATTAATTGACAACTTTAAACAATGAACCCTCAAAAACTAAATGATAAGATGAGGAGAATGACGAAAACTTGTCATTTTGCTTATTTGATGATGGCTAAATAGGTGGGACACCTTTCCAAAAGCTTGTCCTAAGATTCCGGAAATATATTAATGGTATAATAAAGTAGCCTTTTACTTAGAAGAACAGATACTTTCAAGCACATTTCAGGCTTTTATTACTTCAGAACAAATTTCTCCATTATCCCCCCTTCCTTTACTGGGAAAGTCAGTCCCAATTACTAATATTTTATGAATTCTACTATTGCTCAAAATAAATCATAGGTTTTAATAATCACTTTCCTATGACATAAGGCCTCAATCAATCCAAATTTATGTTAGAGAGTGATTGGCCAGAGTGCTCCAAAGGAGCTTTCAAGAAAAAAGAAATTCAAATAGAATCCTGCCATGATATTAACCAAATGAGATCTAAGAAGTGAGAAAGAATAGGCCAATCTTTTTATAGATTCTGCAGTAATTACATATAGATAAAGTGCATATCTACAGTGTTCTATGTCAACAAAAAGACACAGCAAGCAACCAGTTTATTTGTTGGGGTTTTGAACAGCTTTCCACGCCAAGAACAAAAAGACTCATATTTAAATGTTTCAATGCTCATCTTGTCATTACTGGTAATGCCTTCATCTTAAAACCAAATTTTCTACTATAATACATGCTGTTGCCTCCCTACTTAGAACTGTAATTTGTTAATATTAGAATTGCTAAACCTTGAAGTTACAGGCAAAAGATGATTCATACACCAGGAGAAAATCTCTCTGTCTTGGCAGACTTTTCTACTTTCTTGAAGTAAATCCTTTTTATTAAGCCTTTCTGCATTTTATAAAGCCTATCTCGTCTCTGAAACTGTGAGCAGGAGACTCCTGAGAGTAAGTGAAGGAGGCCAGGCTCACTCCACTGCTTCAATTAGTTTGCTGCCCAAATACATCAGCAAAGAGGACTTTGCTGGCCACTGTAACTAACAGCTTCCCTCTTCTCAACGTGACTGACTTTTCTTAATGGCATTGATCTCTACCTGATACTCTATACATATATTCTTTTATTTAATTGCTTATATAAACTTATACACATATGCTTTACATCCTGACACATACTACATTGTATAGTTATACAGTGACATGTCCCACAACCATACACACAGGGTAAGAACATTGCTTTACCCACTGTTGTACCTTGGCACCCACGACAGCTAAGTACATGGGAGATACTCAATAATTACTTGCAAAAATGAACTAATAAATAACAAATGAACTGACAGGTAGGAGAAAAAAGTGAAGACCTGGATAGAGCACCGTGGTGGGAAAACAGAACGTAGCATGCACGAGACGAGACTCTGGCAGTTGAGTTCAGAAAAGTGCCAGCAGGGCAGATGAATACTTGGGAGGGTGAAGGGGAACCCAGTCCCTTTTCCAGGTTCTGAATGTTGCCTAGCCTTGGCCCTTTGGCAAATCATCTTGGCTTTTAAGTCCAATAGGAATTGCTTTCGGTATACTTACGAGACTTGCAAGGGGGAAACTCTACATAGTCTCACTTCAAGCTAGAGCCTAAAAATGAAATTTAAAAACGGAGACACTTGCTTCCAAATACTGTAGCTGAACAAATCTCACTAACGATAACAATATCGGAGAAGCCTGGCTGAATGACTAAGGTGAAATCCCCTGCCCATCCTCCCTTCTCAGTCACGGTTTTCCACAACAACCGTGGGGAAATCTTCTGGAGATATATGTGGCGAGCAAGTGATCAGGCCCAGGAAAAAGAAGGAGGGTGGGTAAAATTAGAATGATGACATGCAAGTAAAACTAACACCAGAAATGGACAAGAGCGTGGAATCCAAGCCCATCAAGCACAAGTGACAGCACCGCGCAGACAGCGGCTCCCTGGCGTTTACTGAGGGGGCCGGGAGGCTCTGCCGTTTTCCTTCCCAATATCTTCTCCCAGGTGACCACGCTTTCTTACTGCTCCTCCCAGCCTTCACCCAACACCTTCCTTCCCTCTGTCCCTAGGAACCCAGACTTGTCTCCTCTAAATCTGGAAACCCAGGTTTATTTTCCTTGGTGCCTTGCCAAGAAAAAGAGGTAAATTCAACATAAATGTGAAGAACGTAGAACCCCAAAGTCCTTCTTGACATAAGGAGTTGGCTTTCCAGCTACTTAGTTAACAGGAACACGAGCACACGGATTTTCTAAATTTATTAAAAAACGTAAGACACTTAACAGAGGACCGCCAGGAATCTGGGAAGCAGAATAGTTTCTGCTGCTCTCGTAGGGCTTTGCAAGCTGGTTGGAACAAAACCAGCCTGTAAAATTAATACAAACAGTTTGTCTGGCTGTAACCATAATAGTGATATAAATTATTTATGCAGATATGCACAAATGAAGTGAAATTAAAACACCACTAATGAATTTCCCCGTGTTCTGTTTGGCTTGGTTTTGCTGTACTTTAAAGCTTTTGAGAATGAAAAGGCATGGGGAGGGTGAAGGGAGTTCATTAAAACAGATGCATGATATAAAAAAAAAAAAAATCTGGTTCTAGTCAAAGTTCTCCTCAGTTCTCAACTGTTTGCCAAAGAAATGGGGGCTCATAAATCCAAAGAATTACCTCTCTACGAGGGTTGCCAGATTTAGCAAATATAGTAAATAAACATTCAAATTTAACTGGACATTCTGTATTTTATCTGCCAACTTTGCCCTGTGGGGCTCTTGCCTGATTCCATGTGATGGGAAGAACTGGACTCTGGAGACAGAGAGGTCTCTAATCTTGGTGAGTAATTTGGCCTCATTAAGCCTCTGTTTCCTCATCTGTAGAATAAATTCATAGTAGACTCTACCTCACAGAACAGTTTGAGAGTTAAACGATTCATTCCACATAAAGCTACACAAAATTGTGTTTCACGGATAGAAAATACTCTATTATTATTATTATTATTATTATTGTAATTATTACTATTATTGGGATGGTGAACTTGTAAATCAATGAATGGAAATACGGGATTACTGCATGTAAAATTCAATCAAGTTTCTGTGGTTTGGTTTTACCTTAATGCATTTTCAGCTTTTGGAATTGTTCTTAAAAGTTAGAAGAAGCAGCATACAAAATTATTATACAAATATTAAAAATATCTACATTTCAGTTTTACATTAGCTGCCTAGGGAGATGTAGAAAAGAAAAAGGAATAAGGGTGAAAGGCACAGATGAAGTGGAAGAAAGATAAAGAGAAGCAGATGTGCTTTGTTTGGCCTGCACTATATTTTAAAATGATTTAAGTTATTTTGCAGCACCTAAAGGCTGGGAAAACTCACACAAATGTAGGTAATTCTGGCTCTTTTTTACAAATCAGAACTCTGGGCCCCGGCAAGCCTTGAGAGCGGCTGCCCTTGACGCAGCATGCGCATTCCCGTCCAGGCCCCCGACTGCCGCCCAGCCAGACACAGAGGCCAGTGTTGGTCCCCGTCACTCGGCGCGCTGGTGCGGTTGTCGTTCTTGTGCTTGATGAGCTCCACTCATGCATTTCACCTGCTGGGCCAGCAGCGAAGCCTAAGAGTGGTTCGCGATTGTGTTAACTTGTCAAAATGATCTTTACAAGTAACCTCAAGCCACCCAAATAAAAAAACCTTCTAAGTAAAGAAATAGTAGGTTTGCTGAGCAAAAACAGCTCAACGCAAGTCACCTAGACCAATAGATTTCAAATGTTTTTGTTCAGATACCTTCTAAAGGAATTTTGAAAACTGTATATATCTTGCACATTTTTAAAAATGTTGAAATCTAAAATTTGTTATCACATGCTTAAACAATTGAAATGATAGAATTTCCAGCATAATATAAGTGCTACATTTTAAAATAAAACTCATTCCTGGTGGACTGTAAACATAATAGTAAATTTTCAGCATTTTATATTGAAAGAATTTTAGACTTTCAGAAAAAACAATAGTGAAGAGAGTTACCTATGCCATTTCCCCAACTTCTCCTAATGTTAATATCTTACTTAATGTTAATTATCAAACAAAAAAATTAACATTACTACAATACTATTAACTAATGCTAACAGTGATAGACTTGCCGGGATTGCCTCAGTTTTCCACTAATATCCCTTTTCTATTCTAGGATTCTGCCTAGGGAACCGCACTGCATTTAGTTGTTATGTCTCCTGTCTGTAGCAGTTCCTTGGTCTTTCCCTATCACTCAGCATCTTGACACTCTTGGGAATACCGGTCCAGTATTTTCTAGTGTCCCTCTATTTCAGTTGGTTTGCCATTTTCTCATGAAGACAGAGGTCATAAATTTTGTGGAAGAATTCAACAGGGATGAGGCGGCCTTCTCATTACATCGTATCAGAGACTATGAAATATCAATATGTCTTGTTATTGGTGATGTTAATTTTCACTGCTTTATTAAGGTGGTTTCTGCCAGCTCTCTCCATTCTAAAGCCAATTGTCTTCCTTTGTGATTAATAAATACATACTTTGAGCAAGACACTTTGAGATGATACAAATATCCTACCTCACCTATTTAGTTTAGTAGCCATGGAAGGATCTTGCCCACACAGCTATTACTCTGGTGTTCTAATGGTGATTTTCTGTTTTTCTTAACCCTTCTTCACTTAATAATTGAAATTCTTTTGTAAGGAATACTTATCCTTTCTTCCCCACTTATTTAGTTATTCATATCAGTATGGACTCATGGACATTTATTTTGTTCTTCGGGTTATGTATTAGGGTTCTCCAGAGAGACAGAACTAACAGGATGTGTATTAACACCTAGAGACAGAGAGATTTATTTTAAGGAATGACTCACACTGCTGAGGAAGTGCAAGTCCCAAATCTGCAGAGGAGACCAACAGGCTGGAGTCCCAGGGAACAGATATAGTCCTGGTCCAAAGGCAATTAATTGGCTTGCAGAATTCTTTCCTGACTGGGGGGAGGTCAGTCTTTGTTCTACTCAAGCTTTCAACTGATTGGATGAGGCCCACCCACATCATGGAAGCTAATCTGCTTTGGTCAAAGTCTACCAAAAAATAAAAGCACCTTCACACAAATATCTATAATCATGCTTGACCAAATATCTGGGTACCATGACCCAGCCAAGTTGACATATAAAATTAACCATTACAGGTTATAATACAATATGACCGTTATTTATTGTATTTCTCAAATAGTTCCAGCTTTAGCCATTAGGAGCTCATTCAGGTTGGTTCCTGTGTTCTCTTAATGAGCTTCTATCCTTTTTCATTTCCCTGCTTTCAGGAACTGCAGAATATTCCAATATTCTCATTTTGTAATGAGCTGAAATCAACCACCTCTGCCCAAAGGAACCCTTGTTCCTTTAATGGAGAAAGATATTTAGAAACAAAGATCTAGGCACTAGGTATGCTCAGTGTTACTGGGATATCAAAGCCTGTAAGCCTCTTCTGTGGGCAGAGCTAAGAAAGGTGTGTATGGGCACTTACCTACATGTACATATTTATTTCTGTATCTACCTCATTGCATATCTGGAAACATGGATTTACACTAGTAACTCTGACTCCAAGCTCGTACCACAGGGTTCAATTCTAGCTCTCCTTCCTTCCTTATTTGTAAATTCTTTCTCCAATAGTCAGAAGCCTTGCTGACGTATGCAACATATTAACTTATTTTTTTCAACCCTAGTTTACATATAAAGTAGTTTCAGTGTTGCTAACCCATGTTCCTGCAGGATAGATATTTACCAAGCAAAGTGCAGTGTTTGTATATAGTAATTTTATCTTTAGACTTACATTATCCAGTCAAAACACTGCTTTTCAAAATTACTTAGGTCAGCACTCCTTTCATTCCTACCTGCCTCAGGGTGGCTATTCCATTCATTTGAAATACAGTTAAAATAATTTCTCACAGTCTGTTTTCCATCTTATTTCCTTCCACATCATAGTTAAATTTTCTTTTATTTACATAGGATAAAATTCTCTCTCTGTGGTGTACAGTTCTGTATATTTTCACAGAGATATATATCCAATACCACAATTCCATTATCTCCCAAACAAAGCAGTTCAATCATCCTCCAGATTTGCTTGGCTTGCCCCATTGTACCAATGCCTTTTAATAGGTGATATACAGAGTAACAATCCTTGGAATTTAGTGAGGTACAGAAATTGGATTATAGAACATAAAAATATATATATCACATTGTGACAGGCCAATTGTTTCCAATAACTATTTGTCCCTTTTCCCAGAGTCTGGATTCCTCAATTTTTAATGGGACACTTAATCCTTCAGAATAAAGTTTATACTTTCCAGGCTCCTGTGTGTCTAAGTTGGGTCTGTGGCTAAGCCCTGGTCAACAGAGCACCTATAGACTTTCCTTTCAAGGTAGCTGCGGCATGCCTTTGGCCTTTCTTCTTCATCCCTCTCTCTCTTGCCCTCACTGAAACAGGGAGTGATCATTTAATATTCAATATTTAATGCTGTTTTCTCACAGGGTCAAAAGAGGTCATTCTGTAACTTCAAGGTTGGTAGCAGATAATTGGCTTCAAGCATTTGAATTATCACACATGTCTTTCCCCAGTGGAAATGTAGTTTTAGCTCTTGTGGATATTAAAGTGAATAAATTCATCTTTAAAAGTAAACTGAAGTAAAAATAAGCAATATTTCAATTATCCAAGCTTATTATAGGATCTCCATGATCCATATGTTGGTTCTAAAGATAGTTTTCAAAAGCCATAACCACACATAAATTTACACTGGCAACACTTCTTTCTTCCTGCTGCACTGCTTTAAAATTCAAATGCAAAGATACCATCCTTAAATTATCTTGCCTTGTGAGTGACGTCCTCCACTAAGGCCTAAATTTACCTCCAACCCACATAGGTCCAGTCTTCACAAAGTCTGCTGCTATGAATTTTAATGGATGGAATGAAGAAGAGTGGAATAGAGGTTTGATAAATGACTTGTGATGGGAAAACTCAGCCTCATGTCAGTTTAGATACACTTTCTGAACATTTCGCTTCAAGAGGGGGAGATTTACAGAGGAACCAATTGCAGACTTGGGCTCAAGAAGAAATAGCAGGCATATGTCAACATAGCTACAGCAAGTGGCCTATGTTTTGTCACCTGAAATTAAGAATGATCTTGGGAAAAAACTTCCTAGTGTCACCTCCCACAGAGCAAAGCTGGAGTCAAAGGTACTGGGGTGAAGCTAGATTTCTGTAGTGTGTCCCTTTGAAGAGAAATTGCGAAATTTTGATAATGATGTCTGTGGAAATAAGTAATAAACATCAGGTGAAAAAGTTAACTTTGAAATTTCTAGGTATCAAAAAAGACATTCTTGTATCAAAAAGGGTAAAACTGGCTCTCCACCTTCATTTAGAATGGACAGAGAACAGAGGCCCGGTCTGTGACATGAGAGAGGTTGGTTATTAACAGAAATTTCCCAGCAGGCAGGGCTTGGAGACTGTGGAAAGGGTTAATAAGTAAACGTATTGGAGTTTCCTAAGTGAAAGAATTTTGGAATCCATATTCACTCACATATTAGTTACTTCCTTTAGGGTGAGAAATAGGAAAATTCATGTCATCAATAGCCCAATGCCCATCCCCAATGCTCTTCTCCATAACCAACTCGTTTGCTAATTAAGGGACAGGTAACATGATAAACCTCGTTGGCTACGATACCGTCGCTGTGCAAAGCAAGTAATGAGTTCATCTCCACTGATTATGGGAAAAAGACTCACCACAGAAACAGAAATCTAAGTAGGCAGAAATGGTGAGTGTTAACCTGAAATGAGGCAACAAAGTGTGAGACGATACGGGCGTCTTGGAGTGAGCAGCAGACAGAAGAGGCAAAGACACCGGAAGCAGCAATTTGGGAGGGACCGAGGGAGCACTGGATCCAGGTGACCACTTATCCGGGATAAGGCTTAGGAAGATGAGAGGCACCGTCTCCGGGGGATGAGAGTGTTTGTCCTGACCTTCCTTCAGCTAATGAGGAATTCACTGACCGTGGGATCTCCATAGTTTAATGGTCACTTTTGGGAGCCAGAGACGCTCAGCCAAGGAGAAGGGGAGAGAGTAAAGGCTAGAATGTGAGGAAGTGCTAGTCGTCTAGGGGGTGGCACCGGTCCTAGGGTATCTGCCCTTGTCTGTAGCAGCAGCACTGCCCCTCTGACGTTTGTTTTGTTCTGAGGGCTGGGTGACCCTAAGAAGGCGTGGGGCTAAAAGCCACGGCTGACAAGTGAGTCTCTTGTTTCCACTGGGTGGTGGCCTTTTGCTTTTCCTTTGCCCTGTTTTAATCGTAAAAAGCACTGAAAGTCATTTCTACTAGTTGCTCAGTGGGTGTCTTTTTTGACTTTCTCTTGGTGTCTGGGGCTGCCTGCTGGATAAAATGCATCCCCAGAAGGGCTTGGCCCTTAGTAGACTTAGGGTTGATGTTTGGGCACATTTGTAAAGTTCCAGTTACTTGTCCCTGGAAAAGGGCAGGATTTTTATTCTGTCTTATCCTTCATCTGTCCTAGTTTGTTGACCTAGTTAGGGTCCTGATCTGGTTGATATGCCCTCCACTTAAACACTTTTTCAACAGTATGATGTGTTTATCGTATTTTCCCAATTTTCCTTCTCTTACAGAACTTTATCTTGATGTAATATATATAAATTCAAGACAGTATTTTATCATGTGTCATACTTCTCTGCAATAAAGCATTAATATTAATTGGAATTTCAAATTTTGGGCTATGAATTTAATTCCTAAACTCCTGAATTAGGTGCCAAAAAAACACACAGTGTCTGTCTTCAAAATTATTTTTATTGATACATCAGTTGGTGACTCAAGTAGATTATTTAATTTTCTGCAAAACAAAGAATGAAAGAACTAAAAACCACTTAGTTTACAATAGATGAGTGTCTTACTTTCTCTTCCTCCCAAAAAATAGCCATTCCCCTTCTTGGGCATAAACCTTTTGTTTCCTCCTAGATTCTAAGTATCTCAAGGAGTCTTGCAGCCAGGAGAGCAGTGGGCAGTTGACCCGGGCTTACCCTCTGCTCCTGTATCAAGGGCCCCCTTTTCCTCTGATTTCCAGATGAACCAAGGCAACCCCACCTTGGCTCACTCCTTCCTATAACTTTTCTAAGGAGCCAAGGCAGCCCGCCTAGGCTCTCTCCTGTTACTTCTTCCACCTTAAGTCTTTCATTTGTTTTGCTGTCCCCAGAAGCAATAATTCTCACTACCTTAATGTGCAAGAGAAAAACTACCACTTTTAAAACTCCAGTGGCTGAGGCTTGCCCAAGCCTGATTATTGTACCAAACCCCCCTAGCTTCTTCTCCAGCCTCCTTGCAGTTGTCAAGGTCACTAGATAATAAAACAGTTTGCCTTTGAGCACTGTGTGCATCTGTTAATGGGGGGAAAGAATGGTTTTATTTCTGAATTAATTAAAAAGAAACAAACTGAGAGGGACTGTGTATATTGCAAAGATACTGCACAAATTGTAGAAAGTTTAAAAGGAGAAATCTTGAGAGGAAATTATATAAATTAGCTAATATGAGATTTTTTGTTCTTTTCAGTATGATAACCAGGAGAAAGTTTTTCTTATATTAGCCCAAAAAGTAAAGTATTAAAATAATTATGTCATATTACATTAATCAGATGCTAGATTAACTTCCCCCAAAATCATTTCTCTCAATCCTAAAAGCTAAAGTTTTGTCACCTACATTGGTATTTCATGCACTTTATTATCACTTTAAATAAATAAGCAAATATCACTTCATAATGTATATTCCTTAGGTCAAGTATTTTTTGCAAGCTTTCCAGAGTTTAAATTTTAAAAGACATTTCCTTAATCTAGAAATGGCTTTGAGATATTTCAAAGAGCCCCTGAAATATCTCAAGGATTTATTCTTTCTTCCTACAAAGAGGAAATTGAGACTCATCAAGCTTGTTAACATACTTAAAAGCATGGAAAACTTTGGGTTTTAAGTATTTTTTATTGATTATGCTATTCCAATTTTTCCCCCTTTATCTCCCCTCCAACCTGCCCCCTAACCCTCCAGCATTCCTCCTCTTAGTTCATGTCCAGGGGTTGTACATATAAGTTCTTTGAGTCCTCTGCTTCCTATGTCATTTCTTATCTCTCCCCATGTATTTTATGCCTACTAATTATGCTGCTTCTTCCCTGTACCTGTTCCCCCTATTCTTCCCTTCCTCCTCCCCACTGAAATCCTTCCATGTGATCTCCATTTCTCTGATTCTGTTCCTGTTCTGTTGCTTGCTTAGTTTTTGTCTTTGTTGTTTTTCTTTTCTTTTAGTTTCATTTGTTGATAGTTGTGAATCTGTTGTCATTTTACTGTTCATAGTTTTGAGCTTCTTCTTCTTAGATAAGTCCCTTTAACCCTTCATATAATAATGGCTTGGTGATGATGGACTCCTTTAACTTGACTTTATCTGGGCAGCACTTTATCTGCCCTTCCATTCTACATGACAGCTTTGCTGGATAGAATAATCATGGATGTAGGTCCTTGCCTTTCATGACTTCAAATACTTCTTTCCAGCCCTTTCTTACCTGCAAGGTTTCTTTTGAGAAATCAGCTGATAGCCTTATGGGAACTCCTTTGTAGGTAACTCTCTCCTTTCCTCTACTTCTTTTAGGATTCTCTCTTTATATTCAATCTTGGGTGACTTAATGATGATGCGTCTTGGTGTGTTACTCTTTGGGTTCAACTTCTCTGGGACTCTCTGGGCTTCCTGGACTTCCTGGAAGTCTATTTCCTTTGCCAGATTGGGGAAGATTTCCTTCATTATCTGTTCAAATAAGTTTTTAATTTCTTGCTGTTGTTCTTCTCCTTCTGGTACCCCTATAATTCAGATATTGGAATTTTTCAAGTTGTCCCAGAGGTTCTTAAGCCTCTCTTCATTTTTTAAAATTCTTGTTTCTTTCTTTTCTTTTGGATGGATGTTTATTTCTTTCTTTTGTCCCAAATTGTAGCTTTGACTCCTGGTTTCCTTCCTGTCACTGTTGGTTCCCTGAATAGTTTGCTTTATTTCACCTTGGGTATCCTTCATTTGTTTTTTCATCTTTTGACCAAGCTCAAGCAGTTCTGTGAGCATTTTGATTACCAGGGCTTTAAATTCTCCATCAGACAGGTTGGCTATCTTGTCACTTAGTTCTCTTTCTGAGGCTTTGCTCTGTTCTTTCATCTGGGCCATATTTCTTTGTCTTGGTGCACCTGACAAGTTGTAAGGCGGAGGGACTTTAGATATTCCCTGGGGCAGGGCAACCTTCTTCGCTCCACTGCAGCATGGGGGAGGGGTCAGAGAGGGAACAATGCTCATCTCCAGCCCACTTTTCAATGAACTCTTGTGTGAGACTAGGAGTTTCTTCCACAGCAGCAACCCCAGCAGTGGCCCACAGTCAGCTCTGAGTCTCAGTTTTCCTCTTAAGCCAGCCTCCCCACCCCCAAAGGCCACCAATCTCGGCAGCCAGCCCTGCCCCCCAAGGCTGCCTTGTCCTTGCAGTTTTTCTGAGTTGGCCATGTGGTTCACCACCTTACCAGTCTGGCTTTCTGGTTGATTTTTTTTTTTTCAATTCCTTGGTTGTCGGAGTTCCATGAGTTTGATTTTCTGGTGATTTTGGTTGTTTATTGATTTTAGATTGGTTGTTATCCCCCTTTTGGTTGTGCAAGGAAGCAAAGGGTTTCTTCCTATACCTCCATGTTGGCCAGAACTCAAAACTAGAAAGTTTTGTTAAATAAAGAAATTATATAAAGATTTCCAAGAGTCTACACAGTTCTAATATACTTTCATTTATATATCTAATAGTTATTTTAGGATACTGTGTCTTGCAAAAAGGACTGTGTGAGTTGCAGAAGGGCTATATACATTGCAGTAGGTCTGTGTAAGTCATAGAGGGTTTGTGTAATTCAAAGATGGTCTGTGCAAATTGAAGAAGGATTGTGTAAAAGGAAAGAGCAAAAAGAGAAGGAATTGAGGAAGCGAAAAAAGGGGAGAAAATATAAAGAAAGTGACATACAGTAAGAAAGGACATTGGAGTAGAAAATTCAAGAAGGGAAATAGAAATGAGGAAAAAAAGACTTCTTGTCAAGATGATGGCTCAGGAAGACATGGCTCACCTCCTCATACAACCACATCAAAATTACAACTAAAATATAGAACAACCACACTCAGAACTGTCAAAAATTGAGTTGAATGGAAGTGTGACAACTACAGAATTAAAAAAAACACATCCACCCAGACTGGTAGGAGGGGTACAAACATGGATTGGGCAGTTCCCATACCCACATGTTGTGGATGAAAATTTGCGAGGGATATCTTGGGAGTAAGGATTTCCTGCCCCAAACAAGGGCCCCTATTCCAGGGTTCCAGTGCCAGAAAAATAAATCCCCAAAACTTCTGGCTGCAAAACCCAGTAGGGATTGAGTTGGTGGAGAAAACTTCTGGAGCCCTAAGTAGTTCCTATTAAAGAAACCACACATGGACTCACCAATTCAGACTCACTCCCTATGAGTTCCAGCACCAGGGTAGTAGCTTGAAAGGCACCAGTGGCATACTGGGAGAAACTGGGGTATCTGGCATCAAGGTGAGCAGAGGCCACAGTCTCTTTTCTAAGCTGTCCACTCAACAGAGCCACTAAGCCTGCAAGCTGGTGCTATCTCAGACACTCCCTCCATCAACCTGGTTTGACCCTCCTTGGAGATCCCCAGAGAGTCCATACCACCCAACTTACAACTTACGGGCCCACCTGAGCTTCTTTTCCATATGAATAACTGGTCTTGGCTCATGCTACACAACTTCCTAAATCCTCTCAAGTAAGCAACAGCTGGCCTCAGACCCAACACTAACAGCAGTCAGCCTAGATTCACAGCTTGGTTTCACCTGGAAATCTCCAAGCCCAGCACAAGTTGCAGCCATTTCAGATTGCTTTATAGCTCAGTCAGGGTGGCCCCAGACAAGACACAGGCAGAGGATAACCTTGGCCTGCACCAGCCAGGAAGCCGCAGGGCCAGGGCACTCAGTGGACAGCTACAGACCACATCAGAGTACCACCATCCTGTTCCTGCACAGCTCATCCTCCACAGAGAGCAGAGGTTGGTGGTCAGTGGTCACAGCCAGTACTTGCAGCTGACTGACCTGTGCAAATCCCTCCCATTGATCTCCAAGAACAATCAAGACTCAACTGTAAGAGGAGGGTATACTCAGCCCACATGAAGGGTGCACTTTGAGTACTCAGCTTGGGTAATAGAGGAGGCTATGCCACTGGACCCTAGAGGACACCTACTACATTAGGCTACACTACCAAGACATGGAGTCAAAGCAGCTTTGCCTAATACGTAGAAACTAACACAGGAAGGCGGCTAAAAGAGGAGACAAAGAAACATGGCCCAAATGAAGGAACAGATCAGAACTCCAGGAAAAGAGGTAGACAAAATGGAGATAAGCAATCTATCAGATGCAGAGTTCAAAACACTGGTTATAAGGATGCTCAAGGAACTTAGTGAGGACCTCAACAGCATAAAAAAGATCCAACCAGGAATGAAGGATATACTAATTGAAATAAATAACAATTTACAGGGAAATAACGGTAGAGTGAATAAAGCCAAGAATCAAATCAATGATTTGGAACATAAGGAAGCAAAAAACAGCCAATGAGAACAACAAGAAGAAAAAATAATCCAAAAACATGAGGAGAATAAAAGTAGCCTCTCTGACAACTTCAAGCATTCCAACATTCTAATCATAAGGGTACCAGAGAAGAGAAAAAGCAAGATATTAGAAATTGATTTTAATTTGGTGACGGAAATAGACATGCAAGTCCAGGAAGTGCAGAGAGTCCCAACCAAGTTGGACCCAAAGAGGCCCACTCCAGTAAGTATGATCCACTGGTCTGTCACACTTAAAATGCCAAAGGTCAAAGATAAAGAGAAAGTCTTAAAAGCAACGAGAGAAAAGCAGTTCATTAACTACAGGGGATTTCCCATAGGACTGTCTGCTGATTTCTCAAAAGAAACTTTGCAGGCTAGAAGGGATTGGCAAGAAACATTCAAAGTTATAAAAAGCATGGACCTACAGCCAATATTGCTCTACCTAGTGAAGCTAGCATGTAGAATCAAAAGGCAGATAAAGAGCTTTCAGACAAGAAAAAACTAAAGGAGTTCATCATCACCAAACCATTATTATATGAAATGTTAAAGGGACTTATCTAAGAAAAAGAAGATCAAAACTTATGAACATTGAATGGGAAAAATACATATCTATCTACAATTGAATCTAAAAAACAAACTAAGCAAACAAGAAGAAAAGAGACAGAATCATGGATATGGAAAGCCTTTTGATGGTTGCCAGATTGGAGGGCTGTAGAAGAATGGGTGAGGCTGTGAGGGGATTAAGAAGTACAAATAGGTAGTTACAGAACAGCCATGGGGATGTAAAGTACAGCATAGGAAATGAAGTAGCCAAAGAACTTATACGCATGACCTGTGGACATGAACTATGGGGGGGGGGCGTGGATTGCCTGAGGGAGTTGGGGTTGCTGGGTGGCAGGGGACAAAGGGGGGAAAATCAGGACAACTGTAATAGTATAATCACTAAAGTATAATAAAAAAGTAAAAAAATAAACAAAAAGAAATGAGGAAAAGCTAGGAATAAGAAAGACACATAGATAAATAGAAAAGATCATTGTAATGACATGAAAAAGCCAAGAGCTCCCTTTGATTTTCCAAAGCCAACTGTTATTTCCCAACTGAAACCCCAGGTACAATTAGACAGTGGGAAATGAATTAATTCAAAGTATTTTTACAAAAGCAAATTCCTTTGTCAATTGTAATCACTGACTCATGACCTAAGTTGGAATAACTTACAGATTGTTCTCTCCCACTGCTGCACTGTAGATAAAAAGCAGCTCAGGGGATCTGCTAGGACTTATGCTAACACATTAGCATTATCAGTTTCCTGATTGGACCTCTTTCCCAGGGATATGGTCAAACTTTTTCAACAAATATGCACTTTTTTGAGGTATATTTTGCCTTCCTCACAATGCATTAGCAGAACCCTTCAGAGAACAGAAAAAGAGAGAGAAAGAAAAGACAGCAATATTAGAGTCATTTGAAATTCAAAGTTGAAAATATTCATCATCTGAATTTCATAGATGAGCAAACTACTCAAGTAAATTTATTTTGAGTGAACATATTTCTTAGATTAATTTTTAAATTTGAATAAATTCCATTGATGTGATATACTCAATTACTTTGTAGGAAGTCATTTTTATGCCCAAAGTCAAATTATGCATTACACATGTGATTACATATAAATAAAAACCTACCTTACAGTTTCTGGTCAAGATGGCAGCATACATAAATGCAGTACTGAATCCTCTCATGACCACATCAAAATTACAACTAAACTACAGTCAGAAAAACTATCATTCAGAACCACCCGATATCTAGCTGAACCTAAGGTTATAAAGAAAAACCCACATGGATACTAGCAGGAGAGGCAAGATTCAGATCAGGCTGGTCCCACACACACTTGTGGCACATAAAAATTGGGAGGGATATGTCTACTTCAGAGGCCCCACCTTAAAAGTGAGGGGTCTCAGCCCCACACCAGGCTCCCACTAGCCCAGGCTCTCAGTGCCCGGAGGAGTCCCCATAGTTTCTGGCTGGGGAGACCACTGGGGACATTGGTTGAGTGAAAAAGAGGGCTTCTGAAGACCCAAGCAGTCCTCTTAAAGGGCCTGCACATGGACTTACTTGGACTAACTTGTTCTGAGCTGCAGCACTGGGACAGCAGCTCAAAAGGCACCAGGGATATACAGGAAGGAACCGAAGTGCCTGGCAACAGAGCAAGAGCTGGAGGGTCAGCTTTCCCCAGACAGAAATGCTAGAAGAGGCCATTTTCCTTCCCTGAGCCTTTCCCCCATAGAGCTGGCAGGTGGGCACCATGTCTGAGTTTCTATCAACCTGGCTAACACTGTTTTCCCTGCCCTGGTGATTCCCTGAGGCCGGCCTCACCCAAGCTGTTTACAGTGGCTTTTTCACACCAAAAGCCTCTCTTGGCTCATGCTTCAGACTTTACTAAAATCTCTCAAACAAGCAGCATCTGGCCTCTGTGTGCAGCGTACATCTTCCTAAGTGGTCTCAAGCCTGGCGCTAGCAGCAGCCAGCCTTGGTTTGCAGCTTAGCCTTGCCCGGGTACCTCCAAGCCCAGCACAAGTAGCAGCCATCTGCAGATCTCTTTGTAGCTCAGGGTGGGTGACCCTGGGTGGAACACAGGGGGTCGGTGACCTGGGCCTGCACCTCCCGTCAGGCTTCAGAGCATGTGCATCCAGTGAACAGTTTCAAACCACATCAAAGCACTGCTCAACCACCTTCACAAGTAACACACTCAATGGACAGACTAGGCAGGCACAGGAGCCCTGCTGAAGTAAGTCCTGCTCCATGGGGTGGGCTTCTGCACAGCTGATCCTCCCTTGTGGTCACAGCCAGTCCTTGCAACCAAATGGCCTGGGGGTAAATCCCTCCCATTGACATGGTCGCAGCCATCAAGGCTCAACTGTAACCAGAGCACATACACAGCCCCCATGGGGGTTGTACCTGGAGCGCCCAGTACAGGTGGAGCAGGGAGCCTGTGTCACTGGGCTCTACAGGACACCCTGCTATATAAAGCTACTCGCCCTGTCTTAGAAATATAGCAGTTCTACATAATACATAGAAACAAACACAGGGAGGTAGCCAGAATGAGGAAATAAAGAAACATGTGCCAAATGAAAGAACAGGATGAAACTCCAGAAAAAGAACTAAACAAAACGGAGACAAGCAGTTTACTAGATGCAGAGTTCACAACACTGGTTATAAGGTTACTCAATGAACTTAGTGAGAACTTCAAAAAAAAAAGATAGTAAACATAAAAATGAAATGAGAAAACTAAAAAAAGGAACCAGTCAGAAGTAAAGAATATATTGATTGAAATGAAGAACACATTACGGGGAATCAATGGTGGACTAGATGAAGCAGAGAATTCATCAGCACCAAACCAGTATTACACAAAATGTTAAAGTCTTATTTAAGAAGAAAAAAATAGATAAAAATTATGAACAATAAAATTGCAATAAATACATATCTGTCAACAATTGAATCTAAAAAACAAAGTAATGAAGAAGCAGAGCAGAAACAGAGTCATAGATACAGAGAATATTTTGACAGTTGACAGATGGGAGAGGGGTTAGAAAGTGGGTAAAAAAGGTGAAAGGGTTAAGAAATACAAGTTGTTAGTTACAGAATAGTCATGATAATATAAAGTACTGCATAGGGAATACAGTCCATAATGTTGTAATGACTATGTACGGTGACAGATGGGTACTAGATTTATCAGGATGATCACTTAGTAAGTTATGTGATATCTCGTTACTGGGGTGTACACCTGAAAGTAATATTGTATGTCAATTGTAATTAAAAAGTAAAAAATTGTCAAAGCAAAATAAAAAAACCTACCTCAAACTTTTTTCTCAGAAATGTACTTTAAGATTATTATATGTGAAAGTGAGGAATATAACATGCATAGAGTCAAATATATAAAAAACATATGACTGAATGTTATCTTGGAAAACATAGCTTATATTCAGGGTATAGCATTTTATTATATTCCATTTTTGTAATATAAAATGATATTAAGCTTTGCTTAGAGGAAAATTTATAGCATAAAATGTTCATAGAAGAAAAGAAAAAAGAATTCAAATCAATTATCTAAGTTTCTACTTGAAAGTAGATGAAGACAAGCAAATTAACTCAAAATAGAAACAATCAATTAATAAAGGAGCAGACATCAATGAAATAAAAAGAAATAGAAAATCAATAAAGTTATCAATAAATGGAGAAAGAAAGTTATTTTCAACAAATGGTACTAAATCTTCTTAAACTAATATAAAATAATAAGTGAATGTAAAATATAATCAAATGTAAAACAAAAACAAATGGTGCTAGAACAACTAGATATCCATTTTGATTAAAAAAACTGTAATCAATGCCTGTCTCACTAATGTACAGAAATCAACTCCAGATGGATCAAGGACCTAAATGCAAAGCTAAAACTACAAGGCAGGTAAAAGGAAATAATATCTGCTCAACTCTGGAGAAAGTAAACTCTTCTTGAAGAAGACACAAAAAGCATTGACCACTGAAGAAACAATTAATTTGACTTTAAGTTAAAAACTCAAAAGGGAACAATTAACAAAATTAAACAGAAAACCACAGACTGAAAGAAAATACTCATAATAGATGTATCTGACAGAGGACTTGTATGAAAATTCATAAAGTACACTGACACCTAAATAATATGAAAAATAACTCAGTTAAAGAATGGACAAAACACAAAAAACACAGTCCAACAGAAAGCATAAGAATGATCAATATGAACAGGAAAAGTTGCTCAACATCTCAGTCATCAGTGAAATACAAATTAAAATGATAATGAGATGCCACTTTACATGCACTAAAAGGACAAAAAGGCCTACACCACCCACTGCTGGTTAGGATGAAGAGCAAATGAAATTCTTATACAATGTTGGGATTATAAAATAATATGACCTATTTTGAAAAACTGCTTAGCATTTTCTGCTAAAGTTAAACATAAACATAAGGTTAAACATAAACCAATAACCCAACAATTTTAATTCCACATATTTACTCAATAGAAACAAAAGCATAAGTCTGGGAAAAGGTCTGGGAAAAGAAAGATCATAACAGATTACTTATAATAGCCAAAAAACTGAAATAGTCCAAATAAAATATCACTCGACAACACATATGAACAAAGTGCAGATGCATCCACTGAATCCTGAAAATATATTGAGGAAAAGAAGCCAGGCACAAAAGAATCCTTTATAAAACTCAAGGACTGGCAATGGTAATCTTTGATAATTGAAATTAGAATGGTGATTGTCTACAGTGAGTGCAAGTCGACTATATAGAAATTACTGATTATAGAGTACTTTTCACAAAGTAGTTTCTGAAGCAACAGACGTTCTACAACTTGATTGTCATATTGGTTATACAGGTGTACACATTTTTCAAAATCCATCAAACTATGCATTTAAGAATTATGTATTTCAATATTTACAAATTTTACTTCAACAATAAAATGATGCAATAAAAATAAATTCCTCATGAACACTTCAACCACTGCCAATAAAAATTGCAACTATATGTATGAAGGGGAGCAGAATAAGCCATGCCTAAAATGTGCAAATTTGGCATGTTGATTATTTTGAGCTTAAGGCAATCAAGACCCATCAGATTCAAGAAAAACTTTTACCTCTCCATTAACTACCTAAAAGAATTTAGATAGGTTTATTCCTAGGTATTTTATTCTTTTTGAAGCAATTGTGGATACAACTGTTTTCTTAATTTCTATTTCTGTTAGTTCATTATGGGCATAGAAAATGCAACTGATTTCTGGATATTAATTCTGTATCCTGCTACTTTGCTGAATTCATTCATTAGTTTTAGTAGTTTCTTGGTAGAATCTTGTTTTTTTTTTTTTTTCTATGTACAATGTTATATCATCTGCAAATAAAGACAGTTTTACTTCTTCCTTTCTAACTTGGATTCCTTTTATTTCTTCTTTTTCTCTGATTGCTGGGGCTAGGACTTCCACTACTGTGTTCCCAATATTAAGAATAACTCTTGTAGATTTTGCCAATTGAGTACTATACTGGCAGTGGGTTTGTCATATATATACTTTATTATGTTTAGGTATGTTCCCTCTATTCCCAATAAACCTAACCAAGGGTGTAAAAGACTCACACTCAGAAAATTATAAGACACTGAAGAAGGAAATTGAACTGTGTTTATGGATAGGAACAATTAACATCATTAAACTGTCGGCATTACCCAAAGCAATCTATAGATTCAATTCAATTCCTATCAAGATTCCAATGACATGTTTCACAGAACTAGAACAAATATTTCAAAAATTTATATGGAACCACATAAGGCCCCACATAGCAACAGTGATCCTGAGAAAGAACAAAGTTGGAGGAATCAGGCTATGCTATAAAGCCATAGTAATCAAAACAGCATGGTGCTTGGCATAAAAACAGACACATAGATCAATGGGAAAGAATACAGAGTCCAGAAATAAACCCATACTTTGAAAGTCAATTAATATTTGACAGAGGAAGCAAGTGCATACAATGGGCTAAAGATATTGTATTCAACAAATGGTGTTGGGGAAACTGGACAGATACATGCAGAAAAGTGAAACTGGACCACCTTCTTATAGCACACACATGAATAAATTGAAAATGGATCAAAGACTTAAATGTTAGACCTCAAACCAAAAAATCCTAGAAGAAAACATAGGCAGCAAAATCTTGGACATTGCTTGTAAGCAATATTTTATCAGATGTATCCTGCAGGCAAGGGAAACAAAAGAAAAATTAAATAAATGGGACTATATCTAACTTAAAAGTTTTGCGCAGCTAAGGAAAACATCAAAATAAAAAGACAACCACAGAATGGGAGAACATATTCACTGATACATCCAATAAGGGCTTAATATCCCAAATTTAAAAAGAACTTATGAAACTCAACACCAAAAAGACAAACAACCCAATTTAAAAACTGGCAAAGGACCTGAATAGACACTTCTCCAAAGAGGACATAGAGGTGGCCAATAGACATATGAAAGGATGCTAGTGTCACTAATCATCAGAGAGATGCAAATTAAAAGCACTATGATATATCATCTGACACCTGTCAGAATGGCTATATATAAATTAACAAACCACAAGTGCTGGTGAGGATGTGGAGAAAGGGAACCCTTTTGCACCATTGGTAGGGATGCAGACCAGTGCAGCCACTGTGGAAAGCAGTATGGAGATACCTCAAAAAGTTAAAACTGGATCTGCCTTTTGACCCAGCAATCCAAAATCTGGGAATATAAACTGAGGAACCCAGAACAGTAATTCAAAAGAGCATAGGCACTATATGTTCACTGTAGCATTATTTACAATTGCCAAGATATGGAAGCAGCCCAAGTATTCAGTAGATAAGTAGATAAAACAGCTGTGGTATATTTATACAATGGAATACTACTCGGCTGTAAAAAAAGAAGAAAATTTTACCCTTTGTGACAGTATGGATGGAACTGGAGAACATTATGCTAAGTGAAATAAACCAGTCAGAGAAAGACAAAAACCATATGATTTCATTCATATGTGGAATCTAATGGACAAATTGAACTAACAAGCAAAATAGAGACAGACTCATAGATGGAAAGCAGGATGACAGCTCTCCAGGGTGGTGAGGGAGTTAGGGGGTGAGCAAAAAGGGAAAAGGACTCGTGGACATGGACAACAGTGTGCTAACTATGGTGGGGGTTGAGAGGGTTATAAGGGGACTAAATAGTAATGGAAAAAATACAATAAAAATTCTTTTAAAAAGAATTTACACAGGAGGCCTGTCCCACAAAGAGAGCCCAGAACTTTTTGTCTGAATGACCTATGGGTATGGCAGGGAAACTGACTTGTGCTTTCCTTATTGTCCTGTGAATTACCCCCCTCCACTGTGAAGTCCCAAGCACTGATCCTATTCCTTAGCTCAAGACAGCTTGGAAACCCAATTAACCTGCCCTTCAGCCTCATGCCTTTGAGCTCCCACACATATGTGATTAAATTTGTTTCTCTCCTGTTAATCTGTGTTATGTCAATCTAATTATTAGACCAAAGAACCTAGAAGGGATACAAAGAAAAAGTCTTTTTCTCCACTATAGGTATAATGGGAGATTTAGAATTCCTTCTTCCGAGTTGTAGGTTATCAGATTTGTGTTGTAAAATATAGCTTTTATTAAAAGATTAATATGGCTATTTTTTATCATAACATTTTTATTAGTGCACTGATGTTTTTAAGACAAAGTGGTGTTAGGATCTGCCAGATACCCGAGGCTGCTCTCCTTCTCTGCACCTCCTGGAGGGAGCCTGACTGGTATGAGGCATTTTGGCTCATGTAACAAAATTTTCCTTTAAGACTTGTTCCCAAGAAAAAGGTGGTTTAAAAAGCAGATTGAGATGAGGCAGGTCAAATCATATTGTAATTAAAAAGCTATAAAAACAGCAGGCATCAAAATTGTTCTAAAAGTATTTAATATCTCTTACATTTTTCTCCAAAGAAACAATTACAAAAACATTGTTCCCATAAAACAGCTGGGTTTTTATTTGGCAAATAACAATTCTTTATTCAAAAGCAACTTTTTTTTTTTTTTTTTTTCCCAACCTGGGACTTTTCCTGGCGGCTTGCTGCTGTGTATAATGGAAATTAAATAGTTTCTTACTTGCATGGGGAGACCAGCTCCAGTTGGTTTTGTTCATGTCAACTTAAAAACAGGTAAGGAGAATAGAGCTATCACAATTCAGATTTTTTTTTTATTCTAATAACTGGTATTTTTAGAACTTCCATGTTGTTGGAGAATATTTATATAATAACAAAGCCTAAAAAGTTTAAGACCACATACAGTTCTCTGTTTCAAAACTAAATCAGTCTCCTAAAGTTTGAGAGAATTACTGGCTTTATAAATTAGAAAAGAGAGAATTACGGAGTTGTTGTCTTGCTAAAATTGCCCAGCTGCCTCTAATTTGGGAAAGATAAATGCAGGTTAGGAAGACCATTGGAAGCTGCCAAACACCAGCATTAGTAGGAAGCCAAGCTGAGTGGGAGGAGAGATGGAGCAATCCATTTGCAGATACAGCTCTTGGGAAACTTCGGAAGTTTTTTCTAAGGAAGTCCCACAGAAAGTTCACTTGTAAAATTGTGAAATTCAGAGCTGCAAAGTATCAGAAGTAGCTGTATGTATTTTCTACACCTGGAACCTTTACAGTAAGGAGAAGGGATGGCTCCTGGGTCAAACTGGAATACAACAGCTATTGGACAACTTCCCACAGTGCCGTGTCGGTGTACTACAGCCATTGACCATGAAGGCCACTGAGAAAATGTCAGTCATGGCAGAGTAAACCTAATTCTGCATGTAACCCATCAACATCTTGCATATGAAATAATGAATTTATGGTGTCTCAACACTTAAAGCTAGCAAACATGAATCCTTTATTTAGCGCAGTGATCCCCATTTCTGGCACCAGGGACCGGTATGGTAGAAGACAAGTTTTTCACAGACAGAGGCGAGGGTGGAGCGAGGGCAGGGAAGCAGGTGGGGGAGGATGAAGCTCAGGCTGTAATGATAGCTGATGGAGGAGCGGGATGAAGCTTCGGCTCCGTCACCAGCTCACCTTTATCTGTGCCGCCTGTTCCTAACAGGCCACAGACTGGAACCCCTGACTTAGCAAACACCTAACACCTGCTGTGTTCCATATTTTACCTTTACATTCTAATTTTTAGCAATCCTGCAGCTGAAGAATTCTCAACTCCACTTTATAGATAAGGAGACACAGAAAGTTTGTAACTATTTGTCTGTCTGTCTACACAGGTTCCTTGAAAGCATAGATAGTAGTTTATTGGCCATTGTGGCTCCAAGGCATAATAACTAGTTCATATCAAACCCCAAATATGTGTTGTAAATAAATAAATAAATAGATAGGTAGATAGATACAAAAATAAATAAAAATAAGAAAGATATAGTTGGGCTGACCTTGAAAAATACATAGGATATACAGAAGCCAGAGAGTGAAGGCAGAAAACAAAACAAAACAAAACAAAAAAACAGGGAGATAACCCAACCTCCTTTCATTACTTGTTTTGTATTTAATTCAATTCACAAATCTAATACTGACATGAAGTACCAAACACCAGTATATTACTTTGTTGTAGAGTCAGAAAAATGTAGACTTCTGACTTATGCAAAACTTGTATACTCTGTTCAAGATCAGTTTACTTTTGCCCTGACCAGTGAGTGTGGCTCAGTTGGTTGGAGCTTTGCCCCCTAGACTGAAGGGTCCCAGGTTCAATTCCCACTCAGGGGACAGAATGCAGGTTCCATCCCTGGTCAAGGGGTGTATGAGAAGGCAACTGATCAATGTTTCTCACATCGATACTTCTCTTTCTACCTTCCTCTCTTTCTAAAAGCAATGAAAAAATGTCCTCAGGTAAGGATTAAAAAAAAATTCAGTTTTTTCCTTCATCCTTATATTCATCTTCACACTAAGTGACATGAATCAGCAATGATAAAACATTGCTAAATTCGCCCTGGCTAGTGTAGCTCAGTGGATTGAGCGTGGGCTGTGAACCAAAGGGTCGTGGTTCGATTCCCAGTCAGGGCATATGCCTGGGTTGCAGGCCAGGTTCCCAGTGGGGGCCATGTGAGAGGCAACCACACATTGATGTTTCTCCCCCTCTCTTTCTCCTTCCCTTCCTCTCTCTCTAAAAATAAAGAAATAAAATATTTTTTAAAAAACACACATTGCTAAATTCATTTATTTTAATTTTCTATTTTAAAAGATCTTTATGCTATTATAGTTGTCTCCTTTTCCCCCCTTTGCCACCCTCTACACAGCCCATCACCCCACTTCTATAGGCAGTGCCCACATCATTGTCCATGTCTATGGGTCCTTCAAACAAGATCTTTGATTAATCCTTTCATCTTCTTTCAATCAGTCTCCACTCCTATCTTACAGCTGTCAGTTTCGTTCATGATTCTATGCCTCTGGTTCTATATCGCATTAGTTTTCTTGTGTTCATTAGATTCCTCTTAAACGTGAGATCATATGGTATTAGTCTTTCACTGACTGGCTTATTTCACTTAGCATAATAGTTTCCAGTTCCATCCATGCTGTTGCAAAATGTAGGAGTTCCTTCTTTTTTCTGTTTCTTAGTGTTCCACTGTGTAAATGTACTACATCTTTTTTATCCACTCATTTACTGATGGGCACTTAGGTTGTTTCCAAATCTTGGTTATTGTAAATTGCACTGCTATGAACATGGGGGGGGGTGCATGAATTCTTTCGAATTGGTATTTTGGTGTTCTTATGGTATATTTCCAACGTTGGAATCACTGGGTTAAAAAAGCAGTTCAATTTTTAACTTTCTGAGGAAATTCCATGCTGTTTTCCCCAGTGGTTGCGCAAATCTTCATTCCCACCAACAGTGCCTGGGGCTTCCCTTTTCTCCACATCCCCCCAAGCACTTGTTTGTTGATTGGTAAGTGCTGGCCATTTCGGCAGGTGTGAAGTGGTACCTCACTGTGGTTTTAATTTGCATCTCTCTGATGGCTGGTGATGTTGAGCATTTTTCATATGCCTATGGGCCCTCTGTATGTCCTACTTGGAGAAGCGTGTATTCAGGTTCTTTGCTGATTTTTAAATTGGATTGTTTGTTTTCCTGGTGTTGAAACATGTTAAGTTCTTTATATATTTTGGAGATCAAACCTTTGTCTGAGGCATTATTGGCAAATATGTTCTCCCATGCAGTCGATTTCCTTTTCATTTTGATGATGTTTTCTTTAGCTGTGCAGAAACTTTTTAATTTGATGTGGTATCTCCCTTAGGAGATATATCAGCAAAAATATTGTTACACGAGAGATATCTGAAATTTTACTACCTATGTTTTCCTTTAGGGTTTTATTGGAACCACAACTTATATTTAAGTTTTTTATCCATTTTTAGTTTTTTCTGGTGTGTGGTGTAAGTTGGTGGACTTGTCTCATTTTTTGCATATACCAGCTCAGCTCTCCCATCACCATTTATTCAACAGACTCTCTTTACCTCATTTCATGCTCTAGTCTCCTTTGTCAAATATTAATTGAGCATAAAGACATGGGTTTATTTCCTGGCTCTTTGTTCTGTTGCACTGATCTATGTGTCTGTTCTTACGCTGGTACAAGATTGTCTTGATTACAGCGGACTTGTAGTAGAGTTTGATATCAGGTGTTGTGAACCCCTCCAACTTTGTTCTTCTTTCTCAAGACTGCTGAGGCTATTCAGTGTCTTTTTGGTTCCATATAAATTTTTGGAATACTTGTTCTAGATTAGTGAAATATGGCATTGGTATTCTATAGGAATTGCATTGAATCTATAGGTTGCTTTGGGTAGTCTGGATATTTTAATGGAGTTAGTTCTTCTGATCCATGAGCATAGCATATGCTCCACTTACTTGTATCTTCCTCAGTTTATTCCTTCACTGCCCTATGGTTTTCCAAGTACAGGTCTCTTACCTCCTTGGTTAAATTTATTCCTAGGTACCTTATTTTTTGTTGTTGTTGCAATAGCAAATGGAATTGTTTTCTTAGTTTCTCTTTCTGATAGTTAATTATTGGTTTATAAACATGCCATTGATTTCTGACTATTGATTTTGTATTCTGATACTTTGCTATCTTTTATTAGATCTAGTAGCATTTTAGCAGAGCCTATAAGGTTTTCTACAATATGTAAAATATCATGTCATCTGTGAATAATGACAGTTTTACTTCCTCCTATCAAATTTAAATGCCTTTTATTTCTCCTTATCTGATCACTATGATTAGGACTTCCAGTATTATGTTGAATAAGTAGTGAAAGTGGACAACCATGTCTTATTCCTGTTCTTAAGGGAAACACTTCTAGTTTTTGTCCATTGAGTATGATGTTGGCAGTAGGTTTTTCATATATGGCCTTCATTATATTGAGGTATATCATCCCTTTATTCCCACTTTGGTGTTTCTATCATAAATGGGTACTGGATTTTATTAAATGTTTTTTCTGCATCTATTGATATGATCCTGTGAATTTTATCTCTCATATTGTTTATGTAATATATCACATTTATGAATTTTCAAATATTATACCATCCTTCCATCCCTGGAATAAATCACACTTGATCATGGTGTATGAACTTTTTTTAACCTTATTTTTTTATTTTATCTTTAGAGGGGAAGGGAAGGAGAGAGGGAGAGAAACATCAATATGTGGTTGCCTCTCATGCGCCCCCTGCTGGGAACTGGCCTGCAACCCAGGCATGTGCCCTGACTGGGAATAGAACTGCAACCCTTTGGTTTGCAGGCTCGTGCTCAGTCCACTGAGCTACACCAGCCAGGGCTGTATGAACTTTTTGATGCATTGCTGCTTTGGTTTGCTAATATTTTGTTAAGGATTTTAGCTTCTATGTTCATCAGGAATATTGTCCTATAATTTTCTCTCTTTGTTGTGTCTGTACCTGGTTATGGTTAAAGATAATACTGGCCTCATAAGAAGAGCTTGGAAGTCTTCCCTTTTCTTGAATTTTTTGGAATAGTTTGAGAAGGACAGGTGTTAGTTCTTTGAATGATTGGTAAAGTTTACTTGTGAAGCCATTTGTTCAGGACTTTTTTTGCTGGGGGGTAGGAGATACTGCTTACTGCTTTAATTTCATTATTTTTATCATTCTATTCATGTTTTCTGAATCTTCCTGCTTCAGCTGTGGAAGATTGTATATTTTTAGAAGTTTATCCATTTTGCCCAGGTTGTCCAATTTCCTGGCATATGGTTGTGCATAGTATTTTCTTACAATCCTTTGTATGTCTGTGGTATCAACTGATACTTCCTCTCTTTCTTTTCCGGTTTTGTTTATTTGAGTCCTGTTTTTTTTTTTTTTTTTTTTTTTTTTTTTTTTTTTTTTTTTTTTTTTTTTTTTTTTTTTTTTTTTTTTTTTTTTTTTTTTTTTTTTTTTTTTTTTTTTTTTTTTTTTTTTTTTTTTTTTTTTTTTTTTTTTTTTTTTTTTTT